>CM076573.1:265630762-265869840 GCA_034641835.2 Pinus albicaulis
GGGTCCGGATTTCCACTGCATGAGCGGCCCAAACAAAGATCTGCTCCAATCAATTTATGCCACGTGTCCTCAATCAAAAGTTGCCATGTTCCTGGATGCGGGTGCATTCGATGGCGTTTAAGGCGATGGGACATGGATGTGGCGATTTCATATCAATCACATTAAGTTTTAATGCTGTTCAATTAAGTTCCAAGGTTTTCACATCAAATCGCATTAAGTTTTAACATTGTTCAAGATCGGACCTCCACTCCTGTTAGTGATTCTGCATGCTCCAATATGATCCGGCCTTCGGCTCTCATTAATGAGATATTAATTATGACGGGCATTCTTCGATTGCATTGCAGTCAGGTCGATAAAATGGTGTTTCGCTATGGTTTTTCAGACGAGCCGCAACCTTTGAATTGCAGATGCTCTCCAGTTGCTAGGTTACACTGCCTGCTCACTGTGACGAGAAGGAGAAGTGGCCAACTGAACTGCTGCTTAGACCTTAGTGCATATCTGCATTTCTCTCGGTCTAGTCTGTGTCTGTCTTCCTCTATTTCTTGGAATTCTGCTTCTTCGTCTCGTCTTGTGCCCACTGCTGAGACTGCACCCATGCCTCGCCTGCGTCAAAGGATGCGTTTCCGCAGGGGGAGCACTAGAGGTCAACCCCTGCACGCTCCCTCCAGCCCCTCAACCGAGTCGTCTTCCCAGTCCAGTGATTATTACGCAGGTCGCTATCCAAACACTAGGAGTGGGTGGGGTCAGGTTCTAGGATCTGGCCACCGTATGGGCTCCCCTACTCCTCCTTTCCCCACCGCTTCACCTTCTCCCACGATGCGCACTGCGCTTTTTTCCTTTAATTTCTCTCTGAACCGCCCACGAATCACAGCTTCAATCATCCTGGTTTTCTGTGAGGAGGCCCAAATGGAGGAACAATGCACCCATCTGGCAGGTCTGAGCTCAGAAAAAGCTAGCCAGCATTTGGGCCTTGAGGAGGGGAGCGGTGACGCGAATGTGGAGATAGCACCTGGCGATCCTGGACCTTCCTAAGGATGGTGCTGAATCGTCGAGGAACCACCAGAGGAGTAGTTTGGTTAATTTGGTTTTCTTGCTTCGCAGGCCCACTTAATTGGGCATGTTTTAGATTATATTACTGTGTTGGACCTCTGTAATATTTTTGAATTCTATAAACATTCAAGACTGGTTTTCCCATATGAGGGTAGTCTTCTTTTTTTATTTTTTGATGACAAATTTTCCATAAGTCTGGGCAATGTTTTTTACTAAAGTCATGCTGTAATTTTATTCCCACTGTTAATAGATTAACTTTACTTAGAAAAAAAAATGTTGCCCTGTTTCTATTTTAAACCTGTTTTTTGAAATACAGAGCCATGTTTATATGATTGCTTATAGTCGAAGCGCTGTGGGGTGGTTTATTATATTAATATTTCACGGTCGAATTATGTTCATAAAAATTGGAAAAAAAAAAAGTTGCCCTGTTTCTATTTTAAACCTGTTTTTTGAAATACAGAGCCATGTTTATATGATTGTTTATAGTCGAAGCGTTGTGGGGTGGTTTATTATATTAATATTTCACGGTCGAATTATGTTCATAACAATTGGAAAAAAAAAGTTTCCCTGTTTCTATTTTAAACCTATTTTTTGAAATACAGAGCCATATTTTTTTCTCTTGTGAAAAAAAAATGATTAATGTTTATCACTCTGCCTTCAAAACTAGCGATGCTGGTCTATGTTGATGGTTTATTGATATGGTCTGATGGTCTTTTTATATTTTTGACATATCACACTCCTCACATGATTAGCGTTTTTCTCTGTTCAAGGATTTTGGGTACTTTAATTTGTATTTGGAACAATGGACGTCGGTACTCTATCTGTTGCTTTACTATTCTACATATTGTTATTTCACTTTCTTATAGATGCCTCGGGCATATTTGGATGCTTTCTCAGATTGTCGATAATCTCCATGTGGACCGTTACTGGGTTTTATATCAAGTCCATGTATGTGACATGGGGTATTTTTCTATCACTGTCTGGGGTGGGACTTCCACTTTTCTGGATGGATATTTGGGTTCCAATCTTCAGATGTGAAAATGTAATGACTTCATGGACTATTTTACTTCATATAATATATTCAAAACAACGTTTTTCTCTTGTGAAAAAAAAATGATTAATGTTTATCACTCTGCCTTCAAAACTAGCGATGCTGGTCTATGTTGCTGGTTTATTGATATGGTCTGATGGTCTTTTTATATTTTGGACATATCACACTCCTCACATGATTAGCGTTTTTCTTTGTTCAAGGATTTGGGTACTTTAATTTGTATTTGGAACAATGGACGTCGGTACTCTATCTATCTATTGCTTTACTATTCTACATATATACTGCTATTTCACTTTCTTATAGATGCCTCGGCGACCGTTACTGGGTTTTATATCAAGTCTGTGTATGTGACATGGGGTATTTTTCTATCACTGTCTGGGGTGGGACTTCCACTTTTCTGGATGGATATTTGGGTTCCAATCTTCAGATGTGAAAATGTAATAACTTCATGGATTGTTTTACTTCATATAATATATTCAAAACAACATTTTTCTCTTGTGAAAAAAAATGATTAATGTTTATCACTCTACCTTCAAAACTAGCGATGCTGGTCTATGTTGCTGGTTTATTGATATGGTCTGATGGTCTTTTTATATTTTGGACATATCACACTCCTCACATGATTAAAGTTTTCTCTGTTCAAGGATTTTGGGTACTTTAATTTGTATTTGGAACAATGGACGTCGGTACGTACTCTATCTGTTGCTTTACTATTCTACATACTGCTATTTCACTTTCTTATAGATGCCTTGGGCATATTTGGATGCTTTCTCAGATTGTCGATAATCTCCATGTGGACCGTTATTGGGTTTTATATCAAGTCGCTGTATGTGACATGGGGTATTTTTCTATCATTGTCTGGGGTGGGACTTCCACTTTTCTGGATGGATATTTGGGTTCCAATCTTCAAATGTGAAAATGTAATGACTTCATGGACTGTTTTACTTCATATAATATATTCAAAACAGTGTTTTTTCTCTTGTGAAAAAAAAATGATTAATGTTTATCACTCTGCCTTCAAAACTAGTGATGCTGGTCTATGTTGCTGGTTTATTGATATGGTTTGATGGTCTTTTAATATTTTGGACATATCACACTCCTCACATGATTAGCGTTTTTCTCTGTTCAAGGATTTTGGGTACTTTAATTTGTATTTGGAACAATGGACGTCGGTACTCTATCTGTTGCTTTACTATTCTACATACTGCTATTTCACTTTCTTATAGATGCCTTGGGCATATTTGGATGCTTTCACAGATTGTCGATAATCTCCATGTGGACCGTTACTGGGTTTTATATCATGTCCCTGTATGTGACATGGGGTATTTTTCTATCATTGTCTGGGGTGGGACTTGCACTTTTCTAGATGGATATTTGGGTTCCAATCTTCAGATGTGAAAATGTAATGACTTCATAGACTTTTTTACTTCATATAATATATTCAAAACAACATTTCTCATCTTTTAAAGTTTCGATTTTTTTTTTAAAATTGAACCCTTCTTCGGTCTACCGACGCCTTGTAGACGTCGGAACTACGACAACTGAGAAACGTCGGAAGAGAGACAGTATAAAAACGTCGGACCACATTTCGTCGGAATTGTGATAGATTACAAACGTCGGAAGAGCGACGTTCTAAACGTAGGAAGAGCGATGTTCCAAATGTCGGACCACATATCGTCGGCATTGCGACATCTTACAGATGTCGGAAGAGCGACGTCCAAAACATCAGACCACGTTGGGTCGGAATTACGACCGTTTACAAGCGTCGGAAGAGCGACGTTCCAAACGTCGAACCACATTTCATCGGAAGTGCGAAAGTTTACAAACGTTGGAGGCGCAACGGTTTGTGAGACGTCGGAAGAGTGACGCTTGTTCGAAAGTGACGGAAGGAGTGTCGATAGTGCGACACTTTTTAAGTGTGTCGGAACTACGACGGCATGACAAACCACGGTTTTTCCACCCTCGAACTGTCGCTCTTGCGACGACTATGTGTCGGAATAGCGACGAATTGGCCGTCGAAATTTCCGCCAAATTTTCTAGTGCCACCGGTGTGCTACAAACAAAATATGCACCAGAACCAGTGCATGACTATTTATTGTGGCGCACCGACTGTTTTGTTTTTTTTTTCCAAAAAAAATTATATATGTATATTCCTAAATACATGTCTCATTTAATAATAAAAAATTATTTAATATGCCAATCATTCAGAGAGAAGAGGGGAACCACAACAACAACAGACCGAGCAGTATGACATTTTTCGCCTGTGGGAGGCACGAGGGAGGGAGAGAGATGCGTACCCTCACCCTATTACATCATGTATCCAGGGCCTCCTAATGCAGGTAGGCCTCCTCAAGTTCTATGAGTAGGCTACTTTCCTAAAGGGCCATGGTGTTTTTTTGAGACATGTTATCCGCAGGTGGAATGCCCACCGACAGGCTTTCTAGGTTGGTCCTAACCAGTGGTACACACTCACTGAGGAGGACATATATTTCATTACAGGGCTATCAAGGAGAGGGGTGGATTTTTCCTCGTTCCCAGAGGTTCCAACTAGCTATGTAGCAGGGAGTCAATTAGTGTACTCCCAAAGATACACTGGAGAAAATGTACTGTCTCCTTCATATTTTCAGGTCTCCGAAGGTCAATTACATATTGATGCATTTGGTAGTGATGAGGTGAGGTGCCTCTAACTTTTGAGTTCGACCATTTCACACAACACCATTGATGGGAAACACATTATTTGCTCGCCTCTATATTATGTTGGTTATTTAGTATAGGAGCCACGACTTTTTAGGTGGTCTGCCATTTTTTTGCAGCATTTTTTTGCAGCCTTAGATAGATGTCGTGCTCATGCACAAGGGAGGGTCAACTTCCCTTTTTCTTTAGAGCTTTTTTGTTTATTTTTTGAGAGGTTTCCAGAGATGAGGCATACTTTTTTCAGTAACCTCATAGGCCGATGTTCGAGTGACAGATGCACATGTGGGGGTAGATGATGCCCATGAGGGGCGAGACTATGTTTCCAGCGAGGATATCGCATGACACACTAGATTTGCTAGCCAGTGTTGACGAGCTGCATCCCTTCGTTATGGTCCCATGTCCTTATGCTAGATTGGATTGGGGAGGGTGCGCCAACATCCTCTTCACAAATGATGATTCGTCAGATGATAGAGGTAATATTACTATTTTATTTAAATTTATTCTAACATGTTCTTTAACTTGTTTTTATTAAATTGTGTAATGAAATTTTCTAATTATTGTTGTGTACTTGTATATATTTTGCAGACATTGGGTCTTTTGATAGCGAGGACATGCCGACACCACCACATGATCTAGGTGTGGATCCTGATGACGATCATGGCATGCTAGATGCCGAGGATCATCAGGAGGCTGGTGCAGAGATACATGCTCCTGCTGATGCATTAGTACTACCTTTTGCTAGGTGCAGTCGGCTTGATAGCAGATACAGGATGGAGTTGGGCGACCAACTCATTGCATTGATTGTTGATTCGGGCATCAGGCACACTAATATGAGAGACATACAGGCTGATGGTAGGATGTTCCATATGTTTAGAGGCATGCTATGTGACATGTACAGCCTGATGTGGTATGTTGTAGGAGCTACGACCTTAGCTATGACGTTGAGAAAGGTCGTTACACGATATAGGCATGTTCGAGATGCATCATGTTATTTAAAATCTGCAAGAAGTGACTCATCATCTCATGATAGGTCACCTCGTGTCATGCCAGATGAGTAGCCTCCAGTAGCATCTAGCAGCAGTCATCATGGAGATCAGGCTAGCCCATCAGCCACATCAATTCAGCAGCCTGCAACATCCTGCAATACGCATGATCATGAGAAGGCTATACCATCAACTATCAAGGCTGCACCATTGACTGAGCAGGCCTCGGCTAGTACTGCTATTGATGATGTACCAATAGATGATCCATGAAATTTATATTACATTTGTATATTTTTGACATTATTCAGTTATATATATATATATATATATATATATATATGGTCCATGTATTTTATGTTCATGTTGCAGTTGTACTTAATTTACATGTTGGTGATCAACATGATGTGTATATTGTTAGGTCATCTTAGATATGTTCATTTAATGTGCAACTTGTAAATAGATGTGTATGTGATAGCATGAGTTATTTGACATGAGATGTATATTTGATGTTTGTGTTGTGATGATGTTATACAATGCTAATTGTGTTTTGTTAGATGATCATGATCACGATGATGTTAGCGAAATTGAATGGGTTTTTTATTCGAATATGATGTTTGTATGATGGTTATCATGATCATGATGTATATTAATTAATTTAATATTAAATTACCATGATATTTATTAAATATTATGTCGTTATTGTAATTGAAATTTAGATGTTAATTGTATGTAAAAATGTAAAATTATATTTGTATTTGCAATTGTAATTTTAAATGTAATTGTATGTAAAATATTTGTAAAATTTTAATTGTAATTGTATGTAAAATATTTGTAAAATTGTAATTGTAATTTTTAACGTAATTCTAATTCTAATTCTAATTGTATGTAAAATATTTGTAAAATTTTAATGGTATTACTGCGAAATGATTGTAATTGTAAAATTGTAATTGTATGTAAAATTATAAAATTTTAATTGTAATTCTAATCGTAATTGTATGTGAAATTGTAAAATTGTAATTGTAATTGTAATTGTAATTGTAATTCTAATTTTGGTTGTAATTGTATGTAAAATATTTGTAAAATTTTAATTGTATTAATGTGAAAATTATAATTGTATTAATATGAAATGATGTTATTAAAATTTTAAAATTTGTAAATTTGTAAAAATGTAAATAATTGTAAAATAATAAATCTAGAATAATATGAATTTTTGTAACATAAAAAAGTTTATAAAATAATGCAAATAAATTGATGTACTTTAGAATTATCATTATTTTATTATGATCTTACATACCAAAAAAAAAACTTTATACAATATGCCATTTCTAGCAGAGGTTCCTGGTTTTTCGTCTAGTGCGCTTATCATCATAACCCGCACCGGTGTGTCTTAGTACTGTAGCACATCGGTGCTTCACAACCCTTCCACACCGGTGCGCCATAAAACACCACGCCAAAACATAAACTACGATCTTACAAATCTACACTGGTGTGCCTATAAAACCCCACACACCGGAATAGGGGTTAAATAAAACCTTACTTGAACCAGGTATGTCATTGAAAAATATTTTCTAAGAAGGAAAATTTATTCTGTAAAGTGCAGTATTGGAGCAGCAGAGGGTTCGAATCGCAGGCAATAATTTTTCTCAGGAGATGAGGGTTTAAAAAGACGAGAGTTCAAATTTTGGCTGAGAAGTTTATATCGTTGAAAATGAGTGATTCAAACATAAATATGGACAAAGATGCTTACAGGGATGTAGACAGGTACAGATCTTGACAGATTACAAAAGGAGAAAATATTTATGAAAAATATGAGAAGGGCGGTCGAGAAATCTCGATTGAGACCGACGATAGGGTTAAGAGGCCTCGTCACGAGGTTAAGTATTTTCTTGATCATGGAAGAGAGTATTCAGTTGATTTCAGCAATAGGGTTAAGAGGTCCCATGATGGAGAAAGGGAGAGTAGAGTTGATGGCGAAGAAATACCTCTCAATGCTCTGGCGACTAGCAAGGTGAAATGATCCTTCGAAAGAAAGGAGTCATATTCGCTAAGGGATGTCAGAGAGAGATCAATTGAGTCTCTTGAATGGGCTAAGAGATCACATGAAGGTAAAAATTCTCATTATGATTTGGGAATATGCAGCTAATTGGAATATTAATTTTTCTCTTGACATCTAGTTAGATGAATAAATGGGTAAGGAGGCCCATAAATCTATTTAGTAGGCATAAAATCCCTCTTAATGTGAAAAGGGATCATATTCATAGTTGGATAAAGCACCCTCTTCTGTGAACAAGGGCTAATGCATGTGCACAAGGCCAAGTTTGACCAAGTCAACAACATTGGTATGGAGGGAATGAATCATCAATAGAGACAACTATGTATGAATGTGGATCAATTTAGATAGTCAGAATAAATCCACCTTGGGTGTGAAAGGAGATAATGCATGGAGATTAAGTCAAGTTTTACCAAATCAAATAGGGTTGTAAATGAGAGGGTGGAGCTAGTGGAGACAGTGTAGTTTCTGAGGAGGAGTCTTTGCATGGAAGTAACCTCATAAATGCGTGGTACCCATGGTGAGGAAACTCATCAAGTATATAATGGAGGGAATTTCAACCATAGGGGGTATTCAGAATATGATTTTGTGTTTGATTCCTATGACTTATTGCATGCTTCATCTGTTTAGCTAGGTTTGTTGTACTATTTATTACAAGGGTATTCTCGTGCGGTAATTCCCCACTCTTTCTTGGAGGAATTGCTGAAGAAATCTGAGAGGAGGATTCTAGGCTTCATTTCCACCATCCGGTATTGGGTCAAGCAATCACCTACATTCAAAGCACAGTCTCCTTGAGGAACTTTGTTATTTTTCATGGTGTTACAGTGGAAGCGTCAAAACCCCTGATTGTGAGCAAGTTTCCTAGTGAAAGGATTAGCCTTTCACCAGGAGAGCTAGTAAGGAGGAGCTACAGCCATCTCTTTGTCCTTTCAGCCATATTTATGCAAAGCTTTAGTTAGACAGTGCAATTCATCCATATATTTGTGGCATATACTTATTGTATCTCATGTCTATCAAGAAACCCTTACTGGGTTATCTTCGAATTGTGTAAAAGAGACTAGATCTCATTTTTTCAGCTCTCTTGAGTAATATGTCAGAAGATCCATTTGTATCTCTATTTCTATAGTACAAACCCTCATTAAACTGTGATGCTACTTGCTTCATAATTTTTATGTTGCAGTAGTCATGGGGTTGCAATGTTTTTGGGATGTTCTCAGCTTGGGAGGCATGTTTAACTAAGATATAATGATTTATTTCTTACCTCCTTACATATTTTGTTGCTATAATGTACAAAATAATGGATATATGGTCTATTCTTGACTTTTATAACATAATTTTCTGAAAAATGCATTTTTTGTGCCTATATTGTTGATTTTCCCATTTGGGAATATTACAGTGGTATCAGAGCTCTGATCTCGGCTCATCCTGTGTACTTTAGCCATTATGTCATCTAAGAAGGATTCTCATAGGAAGGAGAAGATCTGCAGAAGAGATCAAGGCAAACCCTTATTATTGGGAGGGAAGGAGTTCTCAAAAATTCTTCTTTTAACTCTGCAGTGTATTAGCAAAGACATTAAAGAGATGAGGAGGGAAAGACATGGAGATCCCTCAACAATATTTGTACATGATGAAAGCTTCAGTTCCTCATATTATGGGTGTGATAATTCAACCACACCATCAGATTTACAATGCTCGACCAGGCCTATGTTCATAGCAAGTGAGATGGAGGAAGGAAATGTGCCAAAGAAGGAGACTCCTGGTGATTATTTACAAGAATATGAATCTCAATCTAAGAGGTTCAAAGATCACCTAAAATTCCAAAGGTTTTGAAAGATCAAGGAGGATAAAAGACCTAGCAACCATGATAGAGGCACAAGGTGCTAGCAGAATGATGAGGGTAGATTCTTCCTATCTACTTTTGATGGAGCACCTAAATGTTCAGCTAGGGCTTGGGTGGAGGAGCTATACACCTATTTGCAGTAGAAAAAAGTTTCAGAAGATGAATCCATTAGAGTTGCAGCGTTTCATCTTGAAGGTAAGGCTTATTCTTGGTGGTTATTTTAATCCTTTTCATTAAGAAATGAAAATATATTTACTTATTCAAGGTTCACTAGGAGGGTAGTGGAAAGGTTTGATGAAAAAAAATTTGAAACATCTTTGGTTGATCTAGTCAATCCAAAACAAATAAAACCTTTGCATGGACTGGAAGGATCTGTAAACCCCACTCCATTTCAGAAAGCTAATAAGGGGAATGGAATTTTGCAGAATACCTTGCTAGGCAAGACCCATATTTCATAAATAACACTCTTTAGAAAAAGAGGATATGGAGATCTCTTTTTCAAAATAGGATCCTCTTATTGATGATAAGGTAACTTCCATTGATGTTGAAGAGGAAGAGAAGGTTGAAGGTGACAATGCTGACACATCTGGAGAATATCTAATACCTCATGAAGAGGGGGGTGGAGCACTTTCTCCATTGAGAGGAGTTATTGTATGTACACAAGAAGTTCTAAAGAGTCTCACATATGGAGATCAAAGCACACTCCATGAACAACATATGCCATCATTAATAGATGGTGTGATCTTGAAGATAAAGGAAGAAGATAGGGAGGATGATCAACATCATATTATTGGAAGCACACACCCCTACCAATTTCAGAAGTGTGATGTACAAAAGAGGTAGACTGATTTGCGTAGTGAGGGCAAGGACCAAGCAGCCCACTTACATATACAACCTGCTCTAGCCCTTTATGTATCATTACATGGAGGCATTCAATCAAGGAGACCCCATGATTAGAAGATGAATAAATATTTCTATCAACATGGTGCAACTTTGACATATTTACCTAAGGAAGGAGCCTTGGGAGGAGCTAGCACAATGTTGAGAACCTTTGTTGGGTTTCCAAGTAGGGGTGAGAAATTCTCTAATATGGGCATTGCGATCTCTCACTCAGCTATTCACACTGGAAGATGAATATTCAAGAATATGTGATGACACAAGCATGGTGTCAAGGGGCTACTCCATCTTCTTGGAGTAGAAAATGATGCCTCAACACATGAGGAAGATTTCTAAATATGACAAGAGGTTATTAACACTCTTTCTTGCATTGGAAAAACTATGGAAGTTTTGGATGGAAGATACCTTTGAAGAGGAGGTTGACCTTCATGTACTTCAATCTTGTCTTGGGAAAGATCAGCTGCAAGGGAGGCAACAAAAGTAGAGTAACAACACTCCAACATATGTATTTGGCATCGGGCATGTCAAAGAGGAGACTAATGATGTGATAGGTGCTTAATTTCATATTTACATAGCATTTTCATTGTTGGGAAGCTTAGATCCATATTGGGAGTCCCAATTATTGGTTGAATATTCCAAGAACCTCTTCACATGTAAGGTTATTGATGGGCAAGTGATGGATAGGAGATATAGAGTGGTTGATGGAGTCATCTATTTCCATGATCAAATCTACTTGACTAAAGACTCCAAGCTCAAGAAGGATGTTCTACATGTAGCTTATAAGGCACTCTTTTCAAGACATGTAGATTCCATTGAGTCCTATCACACCATCATGAGGGGATTATATTGGGAGTATCTCAAAGAAGGTGTGCACCAACATATCAAGAGATATAAAACTTTTTTGATGTATGAGGAGGAGAACATCCACTTTGCAAGGTTTTTACAATCACTTTCCCTTTTGATGGAGAAATGGGAAGGATAATCTATGGAACTCTTCACCAAATTTTCTACAACATATGGTAAAGATTGTGTTTTGATGTTTATTTATCAACTAACAATATATGTGCACTCCTTTACCATGCATTTGTAGCACATTTATCCACAAGAGAGAAAACCTCTTTGTGGATTTCATGGTCCTTTTGGGACTACTTTCAATGATTGGGATGACCACTTTATGGAGGATTTTGGGCAAGACAAGTTTTTCTTGGATTATATTCAGCCAACACCTAATATCCTCTACTATTTTCAAGCTTTTGAGAAGATTATGGCAGCAAGTAAGTGGTTGGATGGCCACTTATCACATCATGTCTTGATACAACAAGAAGAAGAACAATGTTGGCCTCACTTAGAGGAATATCATCATTATCCAACATGATACATGACACATAGTCCTTTTTTATTTTGGGTCCCATATGGTGATGATACTCTATTCACTATATGTAGGATGGATTGGGCAAGAGTGATTCTTGGAACCAAAGAATGGGATCATGAGAGTCTAAGTACATTTTGGCTCCTTAATTACCATATCATTTCAACCCAAGATAAAAAGTTCCATATCTGTCATAAATGGAGAGAGAGACATCATGAGTTGAAAAAAATCATCTCTCATTTTTAGCCATGTAGCCCCTATACATTGCAGAATGAGGGAATTGATGATTGTCTCAATGAGCTACAAAGGACTGTTTGTTTTGTTTGGATGATATCATGGAGATTGGAGTTTCTCATTGAGATTAGAGCACATAAAATTTTCCATCTCGTATTCCTTAAGGAGGCCAATGGACAACATATAACTCTTTCCATATATCTCCCACTTTTTCATAATGACAACTATTTGGTTTATCTACCAAAGGCTAACTTGTATGTTTGGAGGAGACATATACATTGGAGATTTTACAGTACCCTTGCAGTTTCTTGAGGACAAGCAACATTTGGTAGGGGAATATTGTAATATTTCTAAATTAGCATCCAGCTAATTGGAATATTAATTTTTCTCTTGACATATAGTTAGATGAATAAAGGGGTAAGGAGGCCCATAAATCTCTTTGGTAGTCATAAAATACCTCTTATTATGAAAAGGGATCATATTCATAGCTGGATAAAGAACCCTCATGTGTGAACAAGGGCTAATTCATGTGGACAAGGTCAAGTTTGACCAAGTTAACAACACTAGTATGGAGGGAGTGAATCATCAATAGAGACAACTCGTGTGAATGTGGATCAGTTTAGACAGTCAGAATAAAGCCACATTGGGTGTGAAAGCAGACAATGCATGGAGACTAAGTCAAGGTTGACCAAATCAAACAATGATGTAAATGAGAGAGTGGAGCTAGTGGAGATAGCGTAGTTTTGGAGGAGGATTATTTGCATGGAAAAGATTGTTAAGGTACTTGAAGGGGACTCAAGACTTTGGACTCAAATATACACAGGTAGGCGACTTCAGCTTGATCGGATACTCTGATTCAGACTTTGATGGCGACAAAGAAACAGGGGTGTCTACTACATGTTACACCATGAGTCTTGGATCAGGAGCTGTCTCATGGAGATCATGCAAACAATCAGTTCCAGAAGATTCCACGACCGAGGCAAAATATGTGGCAGCAGCTGAAGCAACAAAGGAAATTGTGTGGCTCCAGAAAATTCTAGAAGATTTGCATATGAAACAAATTTACTCCACACCACTCATGATCGACAACACTTCTACAATAAAGTTTTCCAAGAACCCAAAGTTCCATGATCGAGCAAAGCACATCAATACAAAATACCATCTAATTCGACATCATGTTCAAGCCAAAACCATCCATCTACATCATTGTTCCACAAATGAGAAAACTGCTGATATCTTCACCAAAGCACTTGGAAGAGAAAAGTTTGAAAAGTTTAGATCGATGCTTGGGCTCACCAACATCCCTTCAGATTAAAGGGGGGAATGTTGACACCTAATACTATGGGTTGGGTGTGGATATGTAATATTGGTCTGCTGCAAAAAGAGTTTTAAGGTACTTGAAGGGGACTCAAGACTTTGGACTCAAATATACACAGGTAGGAGACTTCAGCTTGATCGGATACTTTGATTCAGACTTTGATGGTGACAAAGAAGCAGGGGTGTCTACTACAGGTTACGCCATGAGTCTTGGATCAGGAGCTGTCTCATGGAGATCACGCAAATAGTCAGTTCCAGCATATTCCACGACCGAGGCAAAATATGTGGCAGCAACTGAAGCAATAAAGGAAATTGTGTGGCTCTGGAAAATCTTGGAAGATTTGCAGATGAAACAAATGTACTCCACACCACTCATGATCGAAAACACTTCTACAATAAAGTTGGCCAAGAACCCAAAGTTCCATGATCGAACAAAGCATATCAATACAAAATACCATCTAATTCGACATCATGTTCAGGCCAAAACCATCCATCTACATCATTGTTCCACAAATGAGAAAACTGCTGATATCTTCACCAAAGCACTTGGAAGAGAAAATTTTGAAAAGTTCAGATCGATGCTTGGGCTCACCAACATCCCTTCGGATTAAAGGGGGGAATGTTGACACCTAATCCTATGGGTTGGGTGTGGATATGTAATATTATATAATAAATAATATTAGGAAATAAGGAAGGCCAAGATTCATTGGGAGATGAATCCCAATAGCCTCACCTCCATGTATAAATACATGCAAATTCTTCATTTAATAAACGTTTTGATTTGTGGAGTTACCTCTTGGTTTGACATAACCTCATAAATGGGTGGGACCCGTCGTGAGGAAGCTCATCAAGTATATAATGGAGGGAATGGTAACCATAGCGGGTATTCAAAATATGATTTTATGTTTGATTCCTATGACTTATTACATGCTTCAGCTGTTTATTTTGGTTTTTTGTACTATTTAGTACAAGGGTTTTCTCATGCGGGAATTCCCCACTCTTTCTTGGAGGACTTGTTGAATAAATATGAGAGGAGGATTATGAGCTTCATTTCCACCATCCCACATTGGGTCAAGTAGTCACCTATAGCCACAGTGTAGTCTCCTTGAGGAACTACATTATTTTTCATGGTGTTGCAGTGGAAGAATCAAAACCCCTAATTGTGAGCTAGTTTCCTAGTGAAAGGACCAACCTTTCACCCAGAGAGCTAGTAAGGAGGAGCTATAGCCATTTCTTTGTCCTTTTAGCCATATTTATATAGAGCTTCAGTTAGGCAGTGTGATTCAGCCATAGATCTGCGGCATATACTTCTTGTATCTCATGTCTATCAAGAAACCCTTGCCAGGTTATCTTCGAATTGTGTAAAACAGACTAGATCTCAATTTTTAAGCTCTCTTGAGTAATATGTCAGCAAATCCATTTTTATCTCTATTTCTATAGTATAAACCCTCATTAAACTTCATTTTTACTTGCTTTAGAATTTATGTGTTGCAGTATTCATGGGGTTGTAGTGTTTTTGGGTTGTTCTGGGCTTGGGAAGCATGTTTAACTAAGCTATAATGATTTTTTTATGATCTGATTTCAAATTTGGTTGCTATAATGTATAAAATAATGGATTTATGGGTTTTTCTTAACTGTTATAACATAATTTTCTGAAAAATTCATTTTTGGTGCCTATATTGTTGATTTTCACATTTGGGAATATTACAGATTGGATAGTAGAGAAATATCAATCGAGGCAGTCGGTAAAGCCAAGAGGCATCATGAAGGGAAGGATTCTCATTCCCTTAAGGACAGTAGAGAAATATCAATTGACGCTGTTGATCGGGCTGGTAGGTCCCATGAAGGGAAATATTCTCATTTCTATAGGGAGAGTAATGAAAGGTCAATCGAGGTTGTTAATAGGGATAGTAACCTAGCACACTGGTGCGCTTTATTTCACCAGCACACCGTGCAAGCACTGTGTAATAAAAAAAATTAAAAACAATTTTTAGAGGTAATCAGTGTGCCATATCTAAAATAGGGCACATTGTGTACATTACGATAAAACAAGTGGGCTTCTTCTCTTTGATGACCATGTTCACTTGCTCTCTCCAGAATGCGTTTAAAAGGTGAGAGTATTGTCTGAGCTTCGGTTGGATTATGTAAACTTTTACCAGTAAAGCTGACGTCACATAAAATCACATCTTCAGCTTTCAGTTGACCCTGAATGGCATCTCTAACTTGTGTGAGTTGTGGTCCTGTGGATAACAAGGAATATCACATAGAAGGTACCCAAAAATCCAAATTTTTGAAATTATAGGTGAATTAGCACTTATCAAAGAATGAAATGTTAAAAAAAAAGCGAATGGGATACACTTAAGGATTCCTTGGTTCCATTGTTATTGAAAATGATGGTCTCCCTTGGTGAAACCAGTAAAAAAATATCTTTTATTATAAATGGAAATCTAGTGACCATTTATGTGGGAAGAAAAGCATAGATACCTGCAGCTACCATATTTCCACCTGGAAATCAGTTTCCCATTGGAAAAGCGAATGTAATAGCCCATTTTTCAATGTATTTTCTCTGCTCAACGCTATACTCATTTTCTATGGGAAACCATTGCCTCCACATGTGATAACTGCATCGTCTAGTCAAAAATCAGTCTTCTTCTGCTAAAAAATGCAGAATGAAGGACTCATTGTCATTGCTTCTAGAACATTCAAGGTCAGTTTCTCGTAAAACAAATATTATATAAATTTTGTTAAGATCTAGATGTAAAGCACAAAGGAGAACAGAGGAAATTGGATGCTAAGATGGAGGAGAAACTTACAAATGAGCAAGCAGATCATGGGGCACATTTTCTTGTTGTAGGTTATGGAAAGGTTCAAGTTTATTTTTCTGAAAAAAGAAGTGTAGTTTTAAAAAGAAATGGCCCAAATATTTTCACAACAAAATGTACATTTCCAACATGTCTAATTTTAGTGTACACACGTAAAATTAATTTCGGTGCCTTAACCGCAAATCGGTGCTAATGTACAATAACCACACCGGTGCATTTTAGTTACTGCGCACTAGTTAATTTTAGTTACTACGCACTAGTGTCATGTTACCAATAGACGCACTGGTGCAGTGATACTAAGTGATGCTCCAGTGATGAATAACTGCAAATAAAAAAAGAGTAGCTCTATTTTATTTAAGTGAAAAAAAGTGCCAAATTGAAAAATGGGCAGAAAAATATTTTCGAAAATCTAATTTCATAAAAAAATTCTTTAAATAATAAACACTTTTCATTATTTCACTATTTTGCTAAAATTTTCAACTAGAGATTTGCAGGAGACATACCTAGAGCAAGAGAGCATGAGAGCACTGTGGAGCAGTCAAATTCGTTTGAACAAAATTATTCAGAAAATCAGAATCCAAACCTCTGGTGATTCAAACCCTGCAGCATAGAATTTCAAATGATCTCGTGATTAGATTTGATTATTTTTTTTACTTTTTCTACAATTTTTTTACGAAGTAAGAAAAAAAATTCAATTTGTTTTTCATTTTTGGAAACAAAAAAAAAATCCATTTTTACCTTATACCCTTCATTTTTTTTGTTTGTCCCTTTCACTCCATGTTTCTGTGATTTCAGAATTAGGGATTTTCATTTTAGATTGACATCCAACCCACGGGATGACTTGCATATTCGGATCCCAATCCATGTCGCCCCTTGCATCAATTTTTGAAAAAAGAGGATTTTCTTTATTGGTGCACCCTCGTAACCTAGCGCATCGATGCGTTGTATTCTACAGCGCACTGCGCAAGTACTGTGTAATAAAAAATTTAAAAACAATTTTTTTTAATTAGTGCGCCATATCTAAAATAGGGCACCGGTGCGCTATGTTACGAGGAGAGCACCATACGGTCTATTATACTATTTGTATAGTGCGTTTATAATACCCCCACGCACTGATGTCGGTGCGTACATCATGAACGACGCACCGGTTTCTTGAGATTTATTTTTTACTGAAATGTTGACAATTTATTTATAAATATATTAATGAATGATATGTTACAGGTTTCAGATTGGTAAATAAATAAATAACAAGAGATCAAGTAACAAAAATACTAATAACACATCAAGAAAAGAAAAAAGGCAAGTTCTTTGTAAATTCTTTACAAAAAATATTATTTTTGAACTATATGTATTTTAACTAATATGTATTGTTTACTGTGTATCATGCATAGCCCTAAAATGATGAAGCTCGATAAGATTATTTCTAATGTAGGACTAGAAGAGCGTAAAAACTTGATGGAAAAATTACAAAAGGATGAATTGGGTGAATGAAAAAATACTATCGATCCAATATGAGATTCTTTTTTTAATTTTCATTAATAATATACTTAAAATTATTAGATAACATCTGAAAAACAGTCTATTAATTCATATCTGTTTAATGTTCTATAGGGATCAACCCAGAAAATGAATGTTGTTCTAAGAAAAGAAAAAAAATAGAACATGCAAATGAAAATGAATTGCTCCTTAGCTCATCTAGAGTGGTGTTGGAGGTTAACAGAAGGGGGAAAACTTTTACAAAATTTTGAGGGATCTAGTAGAATGAATGTATAGATATTCTTTCCACTTACAATACAAAAGCCAATCCAATGATTCTAAGAACCAAATTTTATCTAAACTACAGGAAGAGTTTCCAGAGAATTGGTCAATGAGAGATGTTATACTTTTAATAGAAAAAACGTACAACAACAAAAAAGAAGGAATGAAAAAGTAATATTCCTTTAAATGTTTGTCTAGAATTGTTTATAAATATCACTTTTGTTATATTTACTTTTCATATATCAATATAAAAATTAAATAGTTTATTGTCATGTTACATTTTCAAGAAGAATATGAAAATCTCAAAAGATTAACGAGCTGATATCAAAAATATGCCAGTAGGAATGTCCAGAAAGGTGTACAAGGAGATGATCAAAGAAATGGAAAAAATTGCATCACAGGAGGAGCCATCTCAATAACAACATGCTTCAAATGTAATATGTAATAATTGATTTTTTCGATCATTAGGTACAATAAATAAACAATTTCGCATTAAATATTAATTTTCAAGTATTTTCTTGCAGAACATAAAAGAAAATGGAACCCATTCAGCACATAAATTAGGACGACAAGGAAGAAAAGCATTAATATCTAAGTTTGTGAGTAATTGTTACTTCCTTATAAAAACTTAACTATATTTCGTTTTTGTATTTTTAAAGTTGTTTTACAAAAATCATCATTGAATCTCTTCAAATAGGTGCTAACATACAAAGAAGAAACATCGAACGAATTGATTGAAATTGGGTTAAATATGGGTTGTGAGTATATGTTGGCATATCAGACATTAATTGTGGAATTTGTAAGCATCTATTGATCTTGTTTTACTTAGATACATCTATAATTAATAGAACAAAAATTTATTTTATATTAAATATATGATTTGTTATGGGGTATAACACTTATAGGAAACAAAGTATGGAATTGCACCAATAGATGAAATCTTGAAACATGGCATGTTACATGGTTTTGAAATAATGTGTATGCTTTAAGAGACAATTGTTGCAATGGTACGTCATTTCTTTTCGATTTACATTGACTTATATTATCTAATATTGAAATTTTCATTATTCTCACCAATGTATATACACTCATTACAATTTATTTTTATGTTTGTACATGGAAGGTCAAGAAGAAGAAAACAATCAACACCGTGAACAAAACATTCCTAAAAATAACCCAAGTCATGGAAGTACATCTAGTAGAGACAACAGTTCAAGCGAATAATGATGATCACTATGTTTGGATATCAAATCAAGGTGTTGTATTTTTTGAATTATTATCCTGTGAAATCAGACATTTTGTTTAATGTAATGGACATAGTGTCCCAATTGAAAGACAAAGGGATACCAATAACTATCCCATTTTGTATGACAAAGACTATCTTATATATATATATATATATATATATATATATATATATATATATATATATATATCTGTGTGTGTGTGTGTTTTAATTTATTCTATTGTGTTCTCCATTTTCATGCTCAAATGCAATAATAAAAATTTAACTCATATGAATATTGTTATAAGATATATATGTGTCAAATTTTCATGAATAATGAATTTTAAAAAATCACAATAATTATGATATGATATAAAAAATTAATTCAAACATCACATTCAAATCCATTAATAAAAATTTAATTAATATGAATATGGTTATAATATGTGTCAAATTTTGATTAATAATGAATTTAGAAAAATCACAATAATTGCACTGTCACAGGTCGATGTTTCTAAAAATTTCAAAATGAACACCGGTGCATTTGTATGATGTAGCGCACTGGTGCGTTTCTACGATCTATGGGCACTGTACAAATACCAAAAACAATTAAAAATATCGGTGTGTTTTGTGCGATACTCCACACCGGTGAATTTATGTGATACTATGCACCGGTGCATTTTTACGACATATGAGCACCGCACAAATACCAATACCAAATATAAATATCGGTGCATTTATCTAATACGGCACACCAGTGCATTTCTACAAGTCTATGTACCAGTGTGTTTAGACGACCTATGGGCATCGCACAAATCCCAAGACCAATTGGTACGGCGTCGTCCGTTGTATCACTAACAGTACGCCCGGTGTGGTTTTATACCTTGACAGCCCAGTGCAAGAACCCTCGACCGCCCCGGGGCCACTGTCTAGATGACACACACCAGTGTGTTGAAACCTTAGTAGTGCACCGATGTAAAAAAACATCCATAATAACCTCCAAAAGCCCAGTTTTTTTAGTTGTGTTGAATTTTCGTTAAAAGCTCTACCAAAACCTATGCAACCATAAATGAATGTTGTAGCAAATGTCTTTCTGACAATTTTGGCCAATTTTATAACACTAAAAACCTCCTTTATAACCGTTGCTAGAGGGTATTTTCCTTATAGTGTGTGCTTCTTTCCATCCTTCTCTATGGTATAGGTATTCCTTTTTCCATAATTAATGGATTTTCTGCCAAATTTTCAAGACCTTCCCAGCAATACGTGGCACACGTCCATTGGCATCACATCACACAATATGACATCTTTATATGTACCAATCTATATTTCTACTTTGCATTCTTCTGTCACCAAAATTTGATGTCCCTTCTATAGCCACAACACTCTGTAGGGAGTATGGTTTATCATCTTAGTCAATCGCAACTTCTCAACCATCTCTGTAGAAACAAGATTATAAGTGCTTCCACTGTCAATCGCAACACTACAACACTTTTCTTTAGACTTGCATACAGTCCTGAACAAGCTCTTCCTTTGAGCTGGCTCATTTTCTTCCTTCTCTGCCTTAAGCAATACTCTTTTTCAGCAATAGAGACTGTCCTACCTCAGGTGGTTCTTCTTTTTCCGTGACTTAAGGATTTTCTTCCTTTGCCTCAGCTACATTCACATTCTGCTTATTTCCTAGTTTGTTATGAGGATAGTCCCATGATCCATTTCCCCATTCTCCACATGTGTAACAACGAATATTTCTTCCTCGGCCTCTACCTCTAGGTGTAAATATTCCTATACCAAAGTATCCTCTTTCTGGTGGTCTGCTAATCGAAACTCCTGCTTCATTCTGAGAGTGCTAAAATCTTGGTCTGAAATTTCCTCTTCCTCTTGATGGAATTTTACCTCTATTCCTCTGACTTGTTTTTTTCTCATCATCTCCTCCTCTCCCTTCAAAGCTGCTTGATAGGCATCCTCAATTGTCTTTAGACTCAAAAAAACGATTTCATCTTGTATTTCTTCAGAAGATTCTTATGTTGCATTGACATCTTATTCTTCAGGTGCTCTCTTCTGAGCAGTCTCCATTGTCACTATCATTGTATGAAGGTGTCAAATCTCTTCGAGCAAAGCTACATTTGTTGTAAGTCTTCCATGACCCCTACCAGCTCCTCTCCTGGGCGGCATATTTATTACACTCCTTGAGAGTATAACTCAACTTCACTCTGATACAAAATGATGTAGCCAAAAGGCTGCTAATACCCACAATACTCAGAAAAATTTTATAATATTCCTTTCCCAAGTAAATACCCGTTAACAGAGTATTCGAGCGCGAAACTTGTATTTTATGGTCCCACGCGGATACAGACCAATCATGGCAGTTATCACTATGCACTTTTTATAATTTTCCACTTCGAAACTTCAATAATGTACCTTCCACAACTTTGTAACCTTTACGACTTACCTCCCCACAGATTTCAATACTTACCACCTTTGCAATTCTTTGATTTTTCGAATTCGCAATTCGCACCAAATTCCATACTGTATGTCGCAACGTTTTTAGTTTAATGATAATTGTTACCCTCTATCCTATGCGATGTGCGATATGCACAGCATCGCATCGCAACAAATATAACTTGCCACGACTTAACACTTTAGTGCATTACAAGGAAAATAACTTACCCGGCGAGAATTTAACCTTAAATATTAAAATTTCCGATATGAGAAATCCTGTTGAGTGCGATTTAAAATACATCATTGATCTCCTCTAGATCTAATGGTCCTCACTATTCCTTTATCTCTCCACTTTTCATCGCAATTCAATTAGTTATCGTGTGAAACCTTAACAAGTAACTCTTAAATTCTGCGATGTGCGATGCCGGTTGTACGAAACTTCAATGTTTTGCACGATTCAATGACTTCACCCAAAAATTTCATACATAGAAATTCGTTGTGTTTTTGCCATTAGCACCTCCAATCTTCTTCTTTGCTTATGTTGTGCGATAACACGATATTCAAATCAACGACGAATTAAAGAGTGATAATTAATACTGACAGTACAATTTAAAACACACAACACCTAGAATTATCAGAAAGGTAATTACATAGAACTGAGCCCTTCAATGGCTAGATTTTTACATTCAATGAATTCTCCTCTCTGTCTCTCCTCTATCACATAACTCGCACACTCCTATCACACCTTTCTCTCTCCTACTCTATTTACACTTGTATTCCTAACTGAAAGTGGTCACTCGCCTTTATTAGCTTTCAACAAACTCTATCATATCCTCAATCTAATCTATTTGGCTAAATATCCTTACAGGGAGAACCAAATTTGACAATTTTATTCCTATCTAATCTATGACATCAAAATAAACTAAATTCACACATTTAAAGCTAACTAAACTAGTAATGATCAACTTTTCCCCACTTCTTGTTTGACCACAACATGTGAACACATAATCACATTGCTAGAAAATGTCTGGATGCTCCTACATCATAAATGGACTATTCTCTCTCATGCTCCTACTTATGTCGAGAATACAATCTACTATCATATTCAAGCCTCGAGGTCCTGCATTACTAGATGCTAACCCATGAATTAAAGAAAGGTTGGAGAAGGCATGATGGTTGCCTTTGTTCCTGAAATTTAGCGGGCATAATTCAGACATAACGAAGCTTTTTTCCATAAATATAAATGACGACAGAGTGTAGGTTGGGAATGTTCAATTTAGATTGATGAAGGAGGTAGTAGCTCTAGCTTGTGGAATTCCACAGGAAAGGGAGCGATGGTTCAAGAACCAGTGATTCAAAAGGGATAATTGTGCACCCTTCCTCACAAACGAATATTAAAACTTAGATTGGAGCAAGGGAATCCCATAGGATTACCTTAGAACTAAGTACCAACATATATTATTTTTCGTATAGAAATACATCACCTGTGAAGGTTGTTTTGGGATAGCATTTTTATTTCATATCTGTCTCCTCAGCCATTTCTGAAATAGGACCTTTAACTTGCCATATTATCTTAGAATGTCTCTGTTGAAAATGTCTACTTCTTCCAAGGAGAGGGCAACACAAATAGAGGAGAACCTCTATCATCACGGTCTGATTTAAATTATCATGACAAAGGTTTTGCATGAAAAAAAGAAAACATGGGAAGAATTCTTCTTAGATAATTACATCATGGAGGATGAGAGGGAGCCTCATTCATCAGAAATAGAGGAAGAGCCAGTGGAGAAGCCGAGAAAGAAACCTCAAACTACTGGTCAGTAGAGAGAGGAGGTCAAGAAATAAGAGGAAGTGGTGTTAACTAGGGAAACCATAAGGAAAAATCCAAAGTTGAAGGGTACTTCTACCCCTGCTAAGCGCTTTACAAGAAGTCATGTTGTGAAGCTGGCAATAGAGGAAAATGCAAAGGAAGGGGTACCACAAATTAAAACTGACTAAAAGAGTAAGAAGCCCTGAGAATTTTCAAAAGGGGAAGGGAAGGTTGAGGTAGATGAATTCATCAACAAAGGAGAATGGGAGGCCGCGTCTTTCCAAGACCCACTGTTACAAGAAAGTGGGAATAAGAGAGTTGAAGGGTATCAATTTCAGGAGGAAGAAATTTTTCCCCAATCCTCTCAAGGATAGCATGAGGGAGAGGGAACTTCCCAGAAAAAAGTGGTCACCAAAGGAAATGGAGGAACTTATCACTGAGCTCATTGTTTATGAACAAGATCTTCAGAAGGAAAATGAGACCCTAAAGGAAAATATCCTACGCATGTAGAAGGATTTTGATGAGTGGCATAACAAGGCACGTCAAATCATGAAAATAAAACAGACCCAGATCAACCACCTATAGAAAGAGAATGAATACTATCAGGTTTGGGTTCAGGAAGGGTCCAATAGAGCCCAATTAGATCTCTTGGGTGCAGTAGCTGCAGCACAGGGAAAATATTAAATTTTTCTTTCTGAATTTGCAACATTTTTTCTTGCATAAGGGAGATGCAAGAAGCTAGGTGTGGGGGAGATGTTGAGTCTCAATTTTGCTCAATTTTGATAGCATTATAAGACCTTGATTTCCTCCTTTTTGAACTATTTTTTATTCCTAATTACTCTCATTTTCCCATATTACATATCTTTTTCCCAAAAGGGTGTTGTGATCTTGAGGTATGCAAATTAGCTGAAAAAGTATCATTTTACCTTATTTAGTAAGTATTTTTGAAGCTAAGTGTTTCCTAATAAAATTATTTCAAAATTTCAAGTTCAATTTATTGAACCTTATGCAGAATAATCACTTTTAAAAGCAACTCCATGATTTCCGATAGACAACCTGTGATTTTTGATTTCCTCCAAACACTCAGTGATTTCCTGTAGATGTGGATTTCGTGTAACTGCCTAGATTTCTTACAGAAATATCGATGGTTGAATATGTTCCAATCAGTCTCAAGTAAAACGGGAACATGGGTTTTATTAGGAAATCCAACTACATGGAAGTTGTCCTATTGTCTGCCTCAAAAATATCATCAAAACCACCTACATCTTCAGTCCTCTTCTCAATTTCATGTTGGGGAAAAGCTCTAGCAACTTAAAGAAATCAGTTTGATCCATGCTTTTATTCATGGATCAAACTCAACATAGTTATTTTGTTTATCATGTTCATTTATTGTTAGTAAACAGTTGCAGCAAATTCGTTTTCCTAATTCGGGAAATCTTAAGCCTCTATACTTGTATAAATATTGTTATGTTCATTTGCAAAGGAGGTTGGACATATCAAACTTGTATATCACTTTAATACTGTTCCAGATTAATAGAAAGTTACATATTTTGGTGATCTTGCTGTGTAAACCCTTTTAACAGTAAAGGGGTTGTGAGTAAGGGAGGGCCTCCTTTTCTCACAACTCCATTAGTTACAACTTTGTGTTTATTTACTTATTTTTCATGAATTAACAGATTTATTGCACAACTGATTATTTATCTTTTTAGAAATTATAGCAACACATGTATGATTGTTCAATGGTAAAGTTTATTTGTTTAATATTTTTAGAATCATTTGATCGAAGTTATGATTTATGTTATGGAATGTTAAATTTATTTTATTGTTGTTTTCTTGGTCCTTTATATGTTTCTGATTGACATCAGCAATCTTAGGAGTTGTAGAGGGATGATTAAATCCACTCCATAACCTTTTCTACTAAGCTATGTTGAGGAAAAGAGAAATTAGAGTTTTTTTTGTGTGAATGGTTTAGTTAGAAAAGAACTTAAAGAATTGTCCTACATTTATTTTGTGAAGAATCTCATAATTTTACCTACCCCTGGTTGATGATTTATGTCTGTCAAATTATAAGTCTATAATTTTCCCAACAAGTGCGGGGCTAGAAATTAAAGAATTGAAAGAGTATAATCATTATTTTCACAACAAAATTGAAGTACTTGAATGGAAATTAAATAAAAATAAAAGAATAATCAATCATATGAATATCACATTAGAAGAAAAAAACAATCTTCAAAATGAACTTGATATGAAAGAACAACTCACTAATACACTCTAGACAAAATTGAGTGAGAAACAAGATCTACTTGATCCATGATGTACAGAAAAGATAGATGCAATTTTTGATACAGATGACCTCATTCAACATGTTGATGAAAGTTGTGACACAAATTATCTAATCTACCAGATTGATGAATGCTGTGAAACAAATGATATAATCCACCAGGTTCATGTAAGTTGTGACATAGATGATCTTATCCAGCAAGTTGTATTGAATATATAATTGAAAATTTTGATGCATTATGTGATACAGAGGACTTGTTAATACACGTGATTTATGCTCAATGTGATACAGATGAATTAATGAATCCGACACTGAATATCAACAACAATAGTAAGTGTGAAGAACAACAATAAAATGGTATTTCCAAGGTGGTTAGATCTTGGGAATAAAATTATTTCAACAAATATTGACATGGCATGGGATACAACAAAGAAAAATATTTTTATGTTTCATATTTCTCAAAACCAGTTTAGTTTGTAAGGGAATTGTTTCTATAGAATTCTCATAATACTATTGAGTGTAACCATTGTAAGAGAAATGGTCATATGGATAGTAAATGTTTCGAACTCCATACTTGTACTCATTGTGGGAAGACAAATCATCTATCATAGAAATGTCAAATGTATAAGAAGACTAAAGTGGCAGTTAATAATGGTTGGATAAGCCCTTGGAGATGGAATCTGGAAATGAAGAAACTGGGTAAGTCCTATACTATACTTAAGGCAATGGTAAACAAAAATTTTCCCGAAGAATTAAAAAATAGAAACTCTTTTACAACTTAAGGGGGGAGTTCAAAATTAAAATGCCTCTGATTGTCTCTCCTTTCAGCTAACAAAGGGGGGAAATGATAATGGAATTAAACATGGTTGTCAAACTAAAAGTTTCGACAACATCAATAAATCTGCTAGTGGGCATATTCAAAGTAATCAGTGAGAATCATCGAATTTTCTAATGGGCATAAATTAATCAAGCAGTGGGAATCATCAAATTTTCCAGTGTGAAAGTGATTGGGAATATGAACTTCAATAAATATTCTAGTGGGTGTCATAAAAAAAATTCAATGGACAAGCGATTAGGATGTTGATTGAGATAAATTGTGGACATTATTTTGTTCACTTTGATGCCCATTTTACCAAGCGAATGAAAAATGGATCCTTTTGCATTGCATCTTGGAATTTGATGGAGTTTTCAAGAAACTTTCAGGGATGTATCATACTTTCATCTGATTCATTTTTCTTTGTTTTTTCTCTTCACCTTGGAATTTTTTCCGCATATAGGTGCTACCGTCACTAGTAATGTCAGAAAACTGGATTTGGTTGGCATCACCAAGAATAAATAAATTCCAATTATGAAAAACATCAAGGGAACAATTGGATGGGCTTGTACTAGAAAATTTGGATTTCGACAGGAAAAGTTCGAAAAAAAAGAGAAAAAATAGAAAAAAAAAGAAATATATATATAATAAAGATTGTTGGAATGATTCTTTTAGCACCTCTTGACATCAACATAATTTATTTTGTAGGAAACTTATAATTATCATTTATTCAATACTATCCTTCAAAGATTGAATAATAATATGAAGAAAAAGATAAATGGAATTTATGTGGCATGCCTGTCTCCACAGGTGAGGTACTCTTTGACTATTTATTAGTTTCTTTTCTTAACATATATACGAAATAATAACATGTAAAGTTACCATAAGAATGCATAATATTGTTTTAAGGATTAATTATCTTCCTCACTTATTATTATTATTATTTATGGATCTATTTTCATGTTCTAATTACCCTTTACATATATTGTCTAACTTATCTTTCCCCCGACCTAATTATGCCTAGATTTATGATAAAATTGTATGCCTAATATGAAAATCCCTATGCCTAACACAAATCCACATGGATATTATCCCTACCTAAAATTTTATGAAACCATCTCCAAAAATAGAAGAAAAGGGAGATCAATGCCTTAGAAATTGCCACTTTGAGGGGGAAACCTCCAATACATTACATAAATGAAAAATTCTTGTATGATACAAATTAAAAAAACCTCCTTATATATATTGGAGTCCATGGGGTCACAATCAGATCCTAGTTGACCTAATAATAATAATGTAAGGGCACAATAATAAAAATATTGGGGTTACAGGGGTATAACAATAACAATAAAGGGGTTACACTAACAACAATAAGGGACTATACTAGTAATATAGGGACCTAAGATGCCCCTCTCCTTCAAAAAACTGTTTTCCTCAACGCTTGAGTAGCTCTGGATGCTTCTGTATAAAATTATCACCCTCCCATGTAGAATCTTTAGTTGGTAAGTTCTTCCATTTTATGAGATACTTTGAAATTGATCGATTTCATAGCTGTCGAGTTATTTTTTCCGTGACTCCTTCATTTTCCAATATGATTTTTCCTTCCTCATCAAGTTCTAGAAATATTTTTTAAATTAGAATATTTTCCCCTATAATCTTCTTTAAGCATGAAACATGGAAAAATGGATGCACCCACGAAGAAGTAGGAAGATCCAAATTGTATTCCATAGTACCAATCTTTTGCAACACCTTGTAAGGACCATAGTACTTACGAAAAAATTTATTATCCTTCTTAGCTTTCTTAAGGGAAATTTGTTTGTATGGTTGTAGCCGTAAAAATACCCAGTCTCCTACCTCAAAAATTCTCTTGTAGTGATCTTGATTTGCCTATTGTTTCATTCGATTTTGTGCCAAATTTAGGCTATCCTTTAAGAGTTGGAGAAATTATTGTTTATGCTCAATGTGATCTTCCACTGCTTGAACCTTAGATTTTTCTCTTAAAGAAGATGTGATGGATGGTGGATGATATCCATAGAGTGTCATAAATGGGGTCATTTTTGCTGCAGTATGAAAGGAAGTGTTATACCACTATTCAGCGAGAGGTAACCACTTAAACCATTGTGTTTGCTTATCAGATACAAAACAACTAAGATATCCTTCCAAAAATTTATTCACTATCTTAGTTTGACCATCAGATTGAGGATGATAAGATGAGCTATGAGCTCATTGAGTACCAAAACAAGAAAATAATTCCGTCCAAAAATTTCCAGTAAAAATGGGATCTCTTTCACTTAAAATAACCTTTCGATTTCCATGTAGATTTTGAATTGTTTCCATAAATTCAATAGCAACTGTACTTTCTTTAAATGGATGAGATAATGCACAAAATTGTGCATACTTGGTAAGTCTATCAACTACCACAATGATGACACTCCTTCCTTCGGACTTCGGTAAACCTGTGATAAAATACATTGAAATTTCCTCCCAACATTGACTTGGAATGGATAAAGGTTGTAGAAGACCCAGGGTCTTAATCAACTTTATTTTGCTGGTAAACCAAACATTCTGCCACAAACTTTTGAATATCATATTTAAGACCATCCCAAAAAAATTCTTCTTCACCCTGTGGTAAGTTTTTAAAAATCGTGAGTGTCCTCCGAAAGGAGAAGTTTGCAATACCAAAATAATATTTTGTTTTAGTTGGGAATTCTTGAAAATATATAAGAGATATTTCTACCATAAGGAATCATTTTTCCAACTAAATGTATCAAATGCACTAGGATCTTGCTACAACTTTTGAATGAGTGTCAACACTTCTTCGTCCTTCTTCCATTCATCCCTTGCTTTAGTTATCCAATCTTGTTGGATAATAGAAATGACACAAAGAAATGCTTCCACCTCTTCATCCTTTCTTGAAAGTGCATCTGCAACAACATTTAGCTTCCCTTTTTTGTAGATGATTTCAAAGTCATAACCCAACATCTTTGTGACCCATTTTTGTCACTCTTCTGAAGATAGTCTTTGTTCCAAAATGTGTTTAAGACTATCATGATCACTTTTTACCTTGAAGTAAGGTCACCATTTATTTAGTGCATGTAGTATTTCCAACTTTTCCTTCTCATAAATAGCTTTATGTCAGTACTTTCTTTTTATTGGATGACTTTCAAAAGCAATGGGTCTTCCTTCTTGCATTAAAAAAGCACCAATTCCATTTCTTGAGGCATCACATTTCACACTAAAGGTTTTTGTGAAGTCTAGCATAGCTAAAACTGGTGTTAGGCATATTTCCTCTTTAAGATGTTTAAAGGCCTTAGTTTCTTCAGGAGTCCATGAAAATGCATATTTCTTCAATAATGTTGTTAGAGGTGTTGCTATTCTCCCATAATTCTTAACAAACTTGTAATAATACCCAGTTAACCCGAGAAATCCTCGCAACTTCTTTATGTTTGTGTGGACTTTCCATTCCTTAATTGCTTTCATTTTGCTAGGGTCTACCTTAACACCATCATGAGATACAATATGACCCATATATTCCACCTCTTGCACCCAAAAGAAACATTTGGATTTTTTTGCATATAATTGTTTCTCCTCCAATAGTTTGAGCACCCTGTCAACATTTTAAACATGATCCTTCCAAGACGTGCCGTAGATTAGTATGTCATCAAAAAATACTAGAAAAAAATTCTAAGGAAGGGTTTGAAAATGGAATTCATCAACCATTGAAATGTAGAAGGTGCATTGGTAAGGCCAAAAGGCATGACCAAAAATTCATAATGACCCTCATGAGTTTGAAATGTTCTTTTTGGAATATCTTCAGTCTTCATTCTAATTTGATGATATACTGAACAAAGATCCAACCTGGTAAAATAAATTTCTCCATGCAATTCATCCAATAATTCATCAATCACAGGAAGTGTTGCTACTCCTAGACTTCCACAACCTACAAGGTTGACACCACAACAATTGGAAGAAAAAAGAGCAAACGGGATTTGCTACAGTTATGATAGAAAATAAAATAAAGGTCATAATTGTGCTGAGAATAAATTATTTTACATAGATTGTGAAGAGGAGGAATAAAATGAACTAGAAACTTCAGAAGAAGAGGATATACACTAGGAACCAATCCTAGAAGAAGAAGAAATGAGTCTGACCATATCATGTAATTCATTGGCAGGAATTACCACTCCTCAAAATCTCAATATAAAAGGACATATCAAGAAGAAAAAGGTAATAGTGTTGATTGATTCGGGTAGTACCCATAATTTGATTCATTGTAACGTAGCCAACGAATTGAATTGTTTCCAATACTGAGCACCAGAATGTAATTTTGATATGTCATGTTGCGCTTCTTCCACTTAATGAATCATAGTAGAGCCTTCTGAAGGATTAATGGGTGTTGAATTATTTTTAGGTGGAATTTTAGAACCCAATACTGATATCTATGCTTCAATATGCCCTGGTAACAAATTCAAATTGACTTTTCACACAAGACTTATGCAATTCAAAAAAAAATTACACACCTTTTTCTTGATTTTGAGGAGCTCGATATTCAAACTGAATTATCTCTGTGATTGTATATCTTCAATATCTAAAATCAGGCCCTATGGTATCCCTATGAATCTTCTTTAGAATGCCATAGGTCTAACATGATTTGGATTCTTCAAGGCAAAGTTATGCCCAATCTCTCTGAGTGACCTAATTATGGACTGGTTCAGCAAAGAAAACGTGTACGACATGCCACGTGTCACTTTTTCCTCCTTCGACTCTGAAATTGATACACATGAAACTAAAGTCTATGAAATTGTGGCCAAATTTTATATAATTCCAATCCGATGCTTAGAGAGAGAGTTATGACAATTTTCCCACGGTCACCTCTTTGAGTTGAAATTCGAGAGCCTAAAAAAACCCTAAATTACACAGATCATATCTCTAAAAAATATTGTGAACCAAGATCTCAAATTTTTACAGGACGTTTCTCAGGATTTATTCTTCGCTCTGTAAAAATTTTAGCTTCTGAACCTTGGTAGAAAAAAAATTATAGCGCAAATTCCATGATGACCTGTTTTAGGTGAAATTTGGAGGCCTGAAAAAACTCTAACTTCAATTTATCATATCTCTGAAAATATTGTGAAGCAAGATATGAAATTTTTACATGAAGTTCCTCTGGATTTCAAATTCTCTCTGTAAAAATTCCAGCTTTTGAACCTTCGTAGAAAAGACGTCATAGAGAAAATTCCATGATGACCTGTTTGGATCAGTGAAAGCCTAGAATCCAAAGCTTTGATACCAAATGTTATGAAACCAGCTCCAAAAATAGAAGAAAAGAGATCAATTCTTTATAAATAGCCACTTCGAGTGGGATACCTCCAAAACATTACATAAATGTACAATTCTTGGATGATACAAATGAAAAAAACCTCCTTCTATATATAGGAGTCCATGGGGTCACAATATAATCCTATCCAACCTAACAATAATAATTTAAGGGCACAATAATAACAATATTAGGGGTACAGGGGTATAACAATAACAATAATGGGGTTACACTAACATCAATAAGGGACTATACAAGTAATATAGGGACCTAACATAAAAACCATCTAATCCCTACATTTTTTTTACCCCAATAATCTACCATCCCATAATTTCAAGTTGCCCTTATTACTCAATGATTAACCTACGTGGAATAATATATCTATTATTGGATTTCATAGTAGTCAAATCATTTCATAGCATGGCATTTGAAAGCACGGCTCCCATGTGACTCGCGATGGCGGAATCAAATCACAGTAACACAAATGGAATGACTGATAATTCGTAGTAAAGGGTGGTAATGAGTATTTATGTGGGAATCATGAAATTTTTTTGTTTGAACCATTAATAAGGCATGTTATAGTTCACATTTGAACCCAAAGGCAAGGTAATACAAAGGCTACAATGCAACTCTCGTCATAAAAGCCTCAAGAGAATATGGGTGGAACTATAGTATGAAAAGAACCTGATATCATGGAAGTCATCATGGATAATTAGGTCGCATGAGACAATTTCATTTGTTCCAAGTGGATTTTATTTTTGGAGAAGTTCCAGGGATTCGATACTCATATTTTACTAAAATTCGCTAATATATTTAATGGTGACAAAAACATGGTACAAACACTTACCATTCCGGTGAGAAAAGAGACATTAGCATTGAGCACCAAGCTTCCCTTGACTACTAAAAAATGGTATAAGAATATTGAAATCCTGAAAGAGACCTGATATCATTTTATACAAGACCCTACATAGATGGCTAACTTGAAACAGGGAGTCAAAAGGGAACAACTACAACTAGTATTATGTGATGTTATTTACTTTATACAAAAATAATTAACATGTAAAGGGCACTATAGTAAGGTTTAACATTACAATACATGTATTCTCATGTATTTTTCTAGAACAAAACCCATGAGCATGCACTATTTCTTGTTGAAGATCCTAGCTAAAATGGTTGTGGTTGTCCAAAAAAGGAAAAACCAAAAATTGGCGCGCTTCCATCAAGGGATTATAAAAAAAATTGTTAATGATGATTTCACCAAGATTAGACTTATATGGGGACCATTCTCACAAGGATAAAATCTTAAGCCCAAGGCATATGTCATACCTCTTAGTAAAAAATAAGGAGCAAGTGGAAAGACGAAATTTGTTTCACAAATAAACCCTAAGCAAAGATGCCTTACCCGAGTATTTTAGCAAGAAAAAGGTAAGAAAGCCGAGGAGAATCATCTTGATGTTATGAATGATGATGAATTAGGGATAGAGGCAATGGATATGGACATGGGTGACACTAGTGTTGGAAGTTTCCCACTTCATAGCGAAAGTGACTACCCACTACAGGAGGAGACCATGCAATTCCAAATGGGGACCGATTGTGACAAGGTGAAGAACTGAAGAGAAAAAGGTAAGGTTATCATGCCTAATTCCTTTACATTTCTCATCCTTACTTTTCAAAGTTGTTAAAGAAAAATAAGAGAATTATGTTGCAAAATGAGAAATGAAAAGCCCGACTGCAATATTTTAGGCTAAAACTTCAAAATATGGAAACTTTGTTAAAGGTTATTGATGAGGTTGAAGAGCCTAAGTTAAGGGGTGATAATTACTCCCAACAGTTAACAAAAGAGGCCCAAACCAATGTATCCTAAATAGTACTCTTGATGATATCGTTACCAATGTGTATGCCTTTTCGAAGTTAAAACCGAATATTCCATAGTGGAGAAATAAGGATGAATTTTTTGATCTCGAGATAATTGATAAAGAAACTCGTTGGCAGGTGATTGAAAATATGAGGAAAATGTGGTTTAAAATGTACTTGGATCAAGAATCCAAGTGGGGTGTTGAGATCAGGAAGTGGAAGGACAAATCCTTTAAATAATAGGAACTAAAGGTAATAGTGTTAGACTTAGCAATACATTGGCTTACCACCGGAATTCCTTAAAGAATATACTATGTCAATTTGCATGAGAATTGAGTAATTTTGTGGCTAAAAAATATCATATCCGGCCAGCCTCATGGTATATCACAAAACTAGGAATTCATCAAAATGTACATCAATTTCAAGAATTCTGATCAAAACCTTTTGTGTGATTTGTATAGTTTTAATTTTATCATGCCAAACAACTAAAGGTGGAATCCTAATCCCTTTGTGGAATATATTTATCCCAAAGCCTTAATTTTTTACATAAACAATCTATTTTAAAATTTAAGGCTTAGATTTTTTATTCGGCATTGGAGGAAGCATCAAATTTAGTGATCAAGGAAGAGTACCCTCTTACAAGTCTAGTTCATGATGACCTTAACACAATGAGGATGGGCCTAGGGGATGTAACAACTATAATACAAAACGAGTGGTTCACTTTTATGAAGTACCAGGAGGTAGCTCAAGTTGAAACCTGTAATGTTATTTTTATTGCACAAAACATATAAAATGCTCTTCTGAAGCATCTTCAATGAAGATTTCAATTAGGATACACTTATTTCTATTTGGCACTAAATAAAGAGGATTTTTATGACAATTCTCTATTGAAATACAAAGCTTAGTGGATAGGTTTAAGGCTCCATTTTTTTATTCTCTACTGTCCTGCCATAAACTACCAAGAGCCTATCCATTGGAATGAGATGGAAGAGAAAATGAGTTGGAAATAACTATAATGATGCCTGTGTTACTATTGTTTGGGGGAATTTGGTCATCCGTCTTATACTTAGAGTGATATACACATAGGAATCCTCAAAGGGGAGGATGATGATGCATGAGGACATGCACTAGAATCAACAAGGGGGTGTGATGAGCTACCAAATGGACTATTTTTTCTACAAAATCATCTCCCTTCTTTCAACCAATTCCTCTCCTTTTTCGAATCAAATACTATTAGTCCTATGATAACATGGGTAGCAAAAGGTATAGTACATTTTTCATTGGTTTTCTATCCTATGTTATAGAATATAAATATAGATTATTTAAGGAGTAGCCTAATACTTTAGTTATCGTATGTGCCAAATGAAGATAATATGACCAAGTTACGACCCTGGGAAGTTTGCTACCCAGTTAGCCCCAACGGGACCCACAAACTCTTGGTGTGCCATCTTTCGAGCTTAGGGTTTTTATTTTTTGAGGTTTTCCCCTGTTGTTAAATAATAAAAAGGTCCTTAAGCCTTCATTGTAACACAATTCAGAGGCATGTAGCTGCCACATCTCTTCTTAGAGGTAACTTACAATCGCCCGAGCTATCTTATTTCCATTATGTATGTAAGAATATTTTATTTCTTTGATATTAATGAAGTGAAGTGTTATTTCTACTGCATCTTTGTATTTATGGTTATATTTTTATTTTTATGCATTCATTTTTAAGGTAAGATCATAAATGCTATAAAATCATAGATTTGGATCATGTTTCATACCAGAATGGTATTCTTGCTATCGTGAAATGCGAGTGTGAATGATAATTAGAGGTTTGATGTGCAACACAAAGAATTAAAATGGAAAATTAAAAAGATATCTACAAGGATCTTTGTTGGATGGAAAACATGGTAGATATATTTTTTTCATATTATAAGAAGAAAATATTGAAGAAAGAAAAGAATAAGAAAGGGAAAGAAGAGGAAAATGCTTCAGTAAACTAGGGAAATGGAGGAGAACTCTAATCTCCATCTTCAAGTGAATTTTATTCTTCCTCATATTCTTCTCATGTTTCAAATAATCACTACTAGAGCATTCAAGCAAAGAATGTTGAATTGAGGAGATCGATACAAGGAGTAGAAAAGGAGAGGAAAAGTTTAAAAATTTAATTATAATCCACATAAGAGGAGAAGTAGAGTTTAGAACTTCAACTATAAATTGCAGAAGAGGCCTTGGAAAAGTTGAATTGTATGGAAGGCTTAACGAAGCCATCATCACCCCCTTCATAATAAAAAAATGAGGTAAAAAATTTGAGTGAATATTTAATTTCATGTTCTCATTATGATGATGATTTTGGTGCATTTGAAAGACACTCCAAAATTGGAGAGGCAAGGGAATCTAAATCAATGCAGGCTGAGGGTACATGACACCATTTAAGCGATTGTGATTTTAGGTCATCTCTAAAGGGAGGTGAAAATTTCAAAGGAACATATAAGGAAATCTCTTCTTGTAATAATTTCACCAAATATAGTCATTTGGGGAAGGTTATGTTGACCAAGAAGGATTCGCTACATAAGGATTCCTCTCCACATCAAGAGAAAAAAAAGGTCAAGAAAATCTAGTGGAAGAAGAAGAATTGCAACCATTGGAACAAGGGTAGACATCAGAGAGCGACATATTGGAAGCTCCATCTAGAGCTACACCCAAAGAAGGAAAAGGAGCATATGAAAGAACATATTAAGGAACTGATTGATGAAGTAATTCAATAAGGAAGATAGTTGGAAGAGGATATCACATTAATTTGTTGGCATTATGGTGTTGCTAGTTGATTTTAGAATTTGTTTCATGATGACAGCTAGCATAAGTTACCATTTATGTCAACACTTTGTATTTTAGCTAATGTGTCGATTCCAGTCTTGTAGCATGGTTGTATTTGGTTGTGATGGCATTTATTTCAACCTTATTATGATCATTTTGTAGAGATTTTTCCTACTTGATCAGTTGATGTTTTAGTCATTTGTTGATGTGCTACAGAGTTGTGCATTGATATTGGAGGTTGTGCAGATGGTTTAGGAGATGATTTTTTGCATGATATCATCTAGCTTGGAGGCCTTATCATGTTTATAAGCTAGTCAAGATTAGAGTGATGAAATGATAAATTATATCATTCATATGATATTGGTATGATATTGTATTCATTCTACAGTATTGGGAGATGGTTGCAAGCATAAAGAGGAAGATTCAGGAAGTTTTGGAGCGGAATTGACATAGGTTACCAAAGAATGGGGAGCATGCTAACTCATATTTTCTTCATTATACTAGCTTTACCCTTGTCATGAATTCTATTCCTGAAAGCAGAAGAAGTGTTACCATATCCAGAAATGTTTTCCTACATTCCCTAAACATCAAAATATTTTCAGAGGATGAAACAATGGTAATTTCCCATGGTATGAGTTATAATATTATGTTAACTAAATATAAATATTATATAATTCTTTAGAGTGTGAATACATTGAAGATCTGAGTAGTGGAGATGGTGGAGAAATATATTTAAATAGAGGAGAAAACCCATGATTCTAATGTTAGGTTGTTGCGTGTAGGGAGAGCATATGTGAATGTAGACAAAGGAGGTTGAGCTTCCACAAGATGTGTTCAAATAGAGGCTAAGTTACTCATGCATGTTCTTATATATAACTAATGGTAGAGGTCAGAGACTATTTTGATGGATGGATAAGCCCACATAGTGACAAAGTTTATGTTTCAGTGACAAAAGTTAATTTATTGTTTGTGTGAGTGTTGTAGACAATGGTGCAGAAATTAATTAGTGTGCATGGAACAAATTTATCAATGAATAGGGGCATAAAAGATAATAATAATGAATCTCCATGGTTATGTGACTAATATTTTATTTTTCAGGAGTTTGGGTATGTTGTTGATTGTGTTATGCGGTATTTATTATGAGAAGTAAGGGTTTGGTATATGTTGGTTTTCACAGTTAGTTTTTTATGGAGTTGTGTATGGATGATAGTATAGCTACTGGTTCGTTATGATAATGACTGCATTTTTTGGTTATTTTATGTTGTATTATGGCCATTATTTTCTAGTGTAAATATCACAATATTGTTGGCGATTTCGATATGATTTGTAGAGAGTCTTGACACTAAGATTTGGATTGTAGAGTTGGATTGGAGTTGAGTAGAGTGTGATGGGATCCAATGTGGAGATATATGAAACGAGGAATGAGTAGAGTATAAGAGAAGTGAATTCATCAGGGTAGAGTAGTTATTTCGAGGCTTCAGTGAAAGGAATAGTTTCACCATCCAATTTTAGTTGGTTTTCTAATCATAGTTTGGCTAGGATCATTTATCGAGTGGATTTTAGAGGATGGTAGTATTTAGATTCAGGTGAGAACATAGTCTATCAAGTTGATGAGTAGAATCGAGTCTCCTAGCTGATGAGGGTCAATTTATTCTGTCTAGTGTCAAATATCCATGCTAATGGGAGTCAAAAAATATATTTAAAATACATAATTTTCTTAATATAATGTTCATAGCAGTGCAACAATAGTAATGGTATTTTTTTCTCCAAACAAGGGCTTTCCACCGGATATTTTGTGTCTCATGTGTTGATGATTTTTTGTGTTTTTTTTTTATGGTTATGTTTCTCATATGGTTTACTTGTTTCTTATTATTTATGCATAGATCCACACATGTTTATTGAGTTGCTACAAATAGTGTGGATGTTTCAGTAAAAGTAAATAAAAGGCCAAAAATGTCAAAAGTAACACTATTGATTCATGTCATGCCCCCTCAACCACCCCCGCTAATGCAAATCCTATCAGTAGTTCTCAAAGGTTTCCAATAATTGGTATTAGAGAAGGGTTCATGGTTGCAACTTGATCAATAGAGAGTAGATCTAAGGTTTATTGGAAGAAATTTTCATTTTTGTTTTGAATGAATTCTCAAGGAATGTTTGTCCTCACTGCTGCAAATTTCAAGGTATGGAACAAAAATCCTAAATCTCAATTATTTTCTTGTGGATCTAACATTTGGATATGGGTATGTGAAGGTTGTAGGAAGGATCCACTTGCACCTAAAATTTTGCAGCAGGATGCACAATCTAGATGCATAATCTACAAAAATATTCATGATGATGATTTTAAGAGGCTAGTAGGTTTAAAATATGCCAAAGAAATGTGGGAAAATATAGATTACATATTTGAAGATGGTACTAGAAAAAATAAATAAGATGAGAAAAATAGCAACGAAAAGAAGAATAAGAAGAAGAACAGGAAAAAGGGCCTTCAAAAATAAGAAACTAACCCACAAGAGTCTCATATTCCTAGTTCAAGTTTTTCAAAAAATAATGTGTAGAATTCAAAATATAAAGAACCAAAGGTATTGTAAAAAAATAAATCGAAAGGTACAGATGTTGATGATTTTCCTTTGACTTAGAATTTTGAGGATTCATATTTTAGTTGTGTTTCATTTTCTAGTGAAGATGAGGATAATGATAAGGATTTTAGAGCTTATATTTCTAGACTAACAGTTGCATTCAAGGATCAATAAAAACTATTGTGGATCTGTGATGATAAGGAGGCAAAGTTCAAGGAAGATAGTATTAGCTTAAATATTAAATCGGTAGAATCAGAAAGAGCTGATGAAGGAATGAAGGAGTAGTACCAAGATAAGGAAGTTTAGGCTGAGAGATTAGATGAGGTCACGTGCTTGAGAAAGTAACAGAAGATGGAGAAGAACATTGTGGCCTTAGATAGTTTTCTTGAGATCTTGAGATCACTATTGGATAAACATGATCTTGGATTTAAAAAGGATGAATCTAGTTTGCATGTAGGTAAAAATAGTAAAGGAGAACCAAAATAACTTGTAAAAAATAGTTCCAACAGCATGAGTAGAAAATAAATAAACCAAAAATAGATCAAATAGTATAACCAATAACAATAGAAAATAAAACCTCAAGGAGAACCTACATTTAGAAGATCCTTTGCTCGAAGAGAGGATCATGATAGATCTATAAAGTTTAAAAATAATCAAAGTCCCTTTAATACTTTCGTGCATAAGGTATAATGTTATAGTTGTCATAAGTTTGGGCATCTTGTATCTAACTATAGGAGTAGAACCTATAGATCTAATTTTTGGCAAGATTTTTTCACTAAGGAAAGGGTTGAAAGCCTTAACGGAGCATGATAAAAAAACCAACAAAGAACAGTCATTCAAGAATGCCAAAAAATTAAAGTATCAAAGTTGTACTTAGATATGTACCCAAGGTTCCTACGCTTGAAGATCTTGTCGCAGGGTCCAAACCCTCGGCTTCTTCCAAGATGTGCAGGTGTGAAAATAAATCATAGAAGCATATAAAAAATAGATAATTCAACGTGAATGCATAAATATATTTTATATCATCATAAACAACAATTAATACTATCATTCATAATATGACAACACATATCAAGAACAAGACATGAACTTATTTATTGATGAATAACAATAAGTACAAGATAGATACAACCTGATCCAGAGAAAAGGAAATGACGAAGCCTACCTCTGAATCCATCTAGACCAAGCCACAAAGACAAAATATCTAATAAGTACAAGACGATGCTATATAATGAGAGAGAGCATCTATTTAAATGAAACCAAGGGTTCCTAGAGACTGGGAATGTAGGAGGCACGGGAAAATCAAACTTAATCTAAGGGAAATCAAGTTTAATGTCGATATCAATCTTCTCTTATCCATTATTCTTACACAAGGGGTGTATATATACCACCACAAATTGGTTATTTCAGTTAGGCCACGGATCTTGTAGGTGGGATCTCGGTAAAACTCGCAACTCCACCCTAAAAATATCATTTTTTTCATATTTAAAAATGTATACGCGGGTATAGTGTTCTTTGACCCACGTATCTATGCATTTTTGTGTGGTAAGAGAGTTGCTATGGAATTTGAAATATAATTTTTTAATTTAATGTCAACTCTGCATGTGTAAAGGGACTGCCAAGGGAAATAAAAGAGCATCAGGTTTACAAGATTGTTGAATGATGCGATAACATATGCCCCATAATATAAGAGGTCAGATGGGAACATGATGGATTAAATATATTAATTATTGATAGAGGAGCCATTCGAAAACCCAAGAAGTGATGACCATATTCTATTCCATCAAATATCTGTAAAAGGAGTCAGAAATAAAACTCATGTCTGAGGCGGGCATACCCATGCTTAGAAATAATAAAGCATGTTTGTTGATAAAGTATAATTCGGATCCAAAATGTATACATAAGTGTACAAAATGAGGTAAATAATGCATAGTGGATCATCATTAAAGAATACAATGTAGTTATTTCTCAATATCACATAAAATAATGTATCAAGAATGATGTCGCATAATTGATCCTCATAAAAGTACCAAGCCATATAAGTGGAATAGTGCTACCACATAAATTCGGGTGCCAACATATAAGGTGTTGCTAAAAAATTCTACAACATATAAAGTTGAGAGGTGTCACTGACAGAAAATTGAAGGAGTTGTCAAGTGAACCAAGATGTTAACACAACTTGAGGACCTCTTCACTGACTGCAAATGGTACATTTATACACCATGAGAATAAATGAGCTGAATTTGACCATGTGAGAAATCATTTGATTACCGTTCATTGATGTATATCGTTAAAAAAATGTGAGACAGGTCACCAATAATGATAATGAGTGTCAAGGTATCCCAGTACAATCTAACAAGTGTGAATATATGTGTTGAAGTCGAAAACTTGAAAGAATATAGCTATAATGATAAATTGATGTATGATCATTGTCGATAGCAAGGATGTTTGTCAATGATGACTACAAAACCTAAGGTACTGAAAAAATTAATCTAGACCTTGTTCCTGGTGTAATGGGTTGCATTCGATGGGAAAATATGTATTGGAAGGAAAGCTTACGACATCCCACATCAACCATTGATAGTGTAACCCGTAGGCCAATAATTTTGAGGAACTCGGATGAATAAAGATGAAGTAACCATTCTTATGTACATTTCTGGTGTGCAAAAAATGTGGCTAGCGCACAAAATAAATCCTTTAAACCAAACAATAATGAAAGCTAACACACAGGAGAAAAATCCACTAATAGGTTCAAATGGAAACCAAGGTATTGCCTGAATCCCAATGTTTGATAATGTAAGTTGATGTCAAACACAAGGGAAACCACTTAGTCAAAAACCCATGATATTGATCTATGTTGAGCACAAGGTCACATATCAATGATGTAAATAGGTCCAGGGTGCAACTCTTGGTCTACTCAAACAAATTTGTCGTAGTCGATAAGAACATACCCCCCAAAAAGAATTCAATGGCAATATTCTTAACTGTCACAAGTAAAGAACCAATTTGTTGATGTGATACTAAGAATAACTTGACAAACTAGGTATGACTAACAGAAATGAATCAAAAGACAACACAAAATGGTCGACAACAGGTTGAAATCCCTTGAGAAAAAGCATGAATTTGATGTGAGTTTATGGCATCATAAAATAAATTTATATAAGTATTGAGGGGTTTTCATAGTGCATTATATTAGATATCATTTTTGGGATTCGACTGCATTAAGTAAGTCGTTCATCTATGACCATTTCCATTAGAGGTAGTCATAACTGACTAAGTTCTCATGATTTTTTTGAATAGTACACTTAGCACTTATTGCACCGGGTGATGCTCACAGGGGTGAAGAAGTGGTATTGAAGCTAGTGAATGAATTACTTAATGTAGTTGACTCCAAGAAATGATATCTAATATAATACATTGCAAAAACCCCTCAATAGTTAAATACAAAAGAGTGAAGGGAGCTCTACTTGAATGGTTCATGAGGAAAATACTTGCTAAGGTTTTTGAAAATGGAGTACCAAGCTAAATTTTCTTGATTGTGGGTAAAATCCACAGTTAAACGCGTTTGAGCTAGAGGAGATATGGGATGGGTGGCCTCTTGGGAAGTCCTGGTTACCAAGTGCAAGCCCCGAAAATGATGATTGACGCTATCTAATTCATTTCACTAGTTTCAATCCCACTTATTCACCCATGTGAGCATCACGCGATGGTATGAGTGCTAAGTGAACTATTCAAAAATCATGAGAAATTAGTCAGTTACGACTACCTCTCATGGAAATCGTCATAGATGAACGACTTACTTAACACAGTTGAATCCAAAAAATGATATCTAACTCTATATAAGTTTGTGATGCAAGAGGCATCAACAAACTCTCCATATGATTGGAAGATTTAGCCAACTAGTGGAGTACTGGCTCATGAACAATATTTTGGATTTTCTAAAGTAATACTAAGTCCCACCCTAATGGAGGAGAGACACATTTTATGTGGTTTTTTCATGGGAAACATGACTGACACTTTCTGCCATCAAATTATGAAGAAATTGTCTCGTTCCCACTCGTTTTTTTTGGAATATTTATTTTTGTATTTTTCATATTATAAATCCTGAAAATGAATAAAATACTGCATTTATTATAGTGCAAAGAGAGAGTTTCAAGGTCAAGTGCACTAGTTCCTAAGTGCTTAGTGCAAGGTGGAGAAAACTAGTCATCGACACTCGGGGGATTTTCCCTCCACGGAAAATGGGTGTCAAATCACGAAGGCTAATGAATGCATGGCTTGAACTTGCATAAAATTCATGGTCAAAAGTGGCTTATACATAAGTCCAATGAAGTCATTTTAAGGCCAAAAATGGGTGCAAATGGTCAATGTGCATTGCAATAGTACAACTCAACACATCAGATCTTTTTCTATATAAATCCAGAATAAAATCGGAGAATAATGGGAATGGGCATTCAACACGAAGTTTTGGGAGGACTAAAGAGGAATCCAAAGCCTACACAATATTTGTAGGATAGACGACTTATGCTAGTGAGGTTCTAACTATGAATCCCAAGGAATGTAATGATCGACAACTATGTTACGATTTGACGAAACGACGAGTGAAAGAGGTTAAAAAATCGCAACATAGTGGGGTCAACCCTATGGATAAGTATCACAGTATGAGGTCAAGATTAAAAATACAATAGAAAAATTATGTGTCTTAATACAAAGGAATGGGCAGAGTCACGTATGGAATTTTAAATATAGTGTTGAATATAAAATCAAGTTTGCATGGGTGAAGGGACTTCCCTGTGTTATAAAAGAGTATTAGGTCTACAAGAGTGTTGAATGATGCTATAGCACTAATAAATAGATCTTACAACATATTAGTAGCCAAAGAGATTGGCCATCAGGTATAATTGTGCTTTTTATGGTTATTGTTACTTATGTAACTTGTTTGGAAATAAGGTATCTAATTGTATATCTAACCTATGGAGGAGAATCACATTACATGCATGAGAAAAATGATATTTAATCATATTGTTTCATATATTGTCCATGTCGAGTGCTACACATGTCATAAATTTGGCCATATGTCAAGAGACTACTTGTTTCCACTTTATTCAAGGAAAATTTGACAAAAGAAGCAAAAACAAAGAGGACCTAGATAAAAAATAGTGAAGGAAGAAGAGAAGGAGCCAAAGACTATGTGGAGAAAGAAGGAATAGAAACTCTTCAAGTAGTGAAGAGAATCCCCTCATGTAGTCCATGATTACTTCATAAATATTTATAAGAGGATTTTAGAATTCATGAGACGTGCATAACCATAGGGGGAGTGTATGGTAGTAGTTTGAATGTTTTATGAGTACAAGTTGATGACAACAACAAGTTATGAGTTCATTAAGCCTCATGCACATTTCAGGTTTACGAGATCAACCTGATTTTGAAGTAATATGGAATTAGGGGGAGTTATGCATGCTATGATATTTACATGTAATATTTGACATTTTATTCATTTTTTTCACTCAGTCATTTGTAGCATATTTATATGTGTTTTCTGAGTAAAATTTGTACATTTTTCAGCCATAAATATGCTTTTGGTTTCACTGACAAGTTGGTTAGAAAGTTTGTATAGCCATGCATAGAAGGATATATTGGTATGCATGAGAATGCATAGAGATGGCATGAGACATGGACCACACATGTATGAGTTGTTATATGATGATAATTACATCCATGTAATTACTATTGTTTTTCATTTTGTATTTTTTGTAAGTCCAGACAATAGTGAGTTGAGTCATTATGGTGATAGGTTTGTTATCAAGGAGTCTTATGGAATCATTTTACAACCACGTCTATGGGCTAATGTTTATGTAACAGTCATGATGTAGCATGTATTTGATTCATTGGTCCATAGGAGATTATCATTACATCCATGTATTTATTGATATATCCATGTAAAATTCTCATGAAGAAGTGTACTTTTATTGCATGTATCTTTGGGTCATCTATTCATGAGTCATGGGGTCATGTTATGGTCATATGAGAGTTATGTATGAGGCCTTTATGATGCCGCTATAACCATGTATGTTCAGTGTATAATTCATCTAGTCATGGTCATGTGGAGTCTTGGTTCTCTTTATTATTCTTTCTTGGAAAGTAAGAAATGTTTGCAGTGGAAGCGGTTTATTACAGGTTGGAGTTGATTTTGAAGATGACATAGGTTTAGTGGGAGCATCCATTTAATATTGTTTACTTCAACCACACATTGTTGGAATTACAATCTGCTTTGAGGGGTTCATAATTCTCCTCATGCTATGCCTCGACTATTGGGGTTCTTAAACTCATTATATGAGTAAAGAATATTGATAACTAATGACGTTGATGTTAAGTAGTTGTGTTGGATATTGTGTGTGATTGCCTCATGTGGATGTTGCTGCCATGAGTTAGCTACTATAGATATATGTTTCAGTTGATTTATGTATATGCACATATTATGTCATGTTGTTCATTGATGCTACTTATGTTTTTTGTGCAAATTGTTACTGCTGATAGAGGATTTTTTGTTGGACATGTTGCTTTGAATTTTGATTTTTATTATGTTTCTTGATGCCATTTATATGTGACGCATGGATGCTTGTTGTTATGCATTACAATCTATCCATGTAGATATATGTTTCTCCAGTGCTTGACTACTTGTATTCTTGTTTCCTTGTCATGTGGAGTTGACCCATTTCAATTTATGTCAAATGGGGAGTGATAAAGGATGGTGATCTAGAATTTTTTTATGGTTTCCATCAATGCCAAAGGGGGATATTTTTCATATTATGGTGTAGCAAGTTGATGTTAGCATTGGTTTCATGATGAGAACTAGCATAAGTTGGCATTGATGTTAACACTATGTAGTCTAGATGATATATAGATTTCATTATTGTAGCATGGTTGCAATTGGCTATGTTGGCATTGAGATGATGGTGTTGGAATTTATGTCAAACTTATGATGATATCGTTGTAGAGATTTTGGCCTAGTTGATCAGTTGATGTTTTATTCATTTGCTAATGTGCCACAGAGTTGTGCATGGATATTGGAGGTTGTGTAGATGGTTGAAGAGATGATTGTTTGCATGATGTCAGCTAGCTTGGATGCCTTATCATGTTGATTGGTTAGTAAGTTTTGGAGGCATGACATGATGACTTATAGCCTTAATATGATATTGATATGATAGTGTATTCATTATACAGGTTTAGGAGATGGTTGCATGCATAGAGAGTATTATTCTAGAAGTTTTGGAGAATAATTGACTCAGTTTTGGGGGTCAAATAAGGGTAATGCAAGTTACTAGAGCATGGGGAGTGTGATAAGTTACGTTGGCTTCATCAGAGAAATTTTACCCTCATCATGAATTATCTTCACAACGGGAGAAAGAGTGTTACCCTGTTCAAACATTTTTTTCCCTCTTTCCTTGTGCATAAAAGGTTTTCCAGAGGATGAAAGAATGGTAATTTCCCATGTTATGAGTTAGAATCTCTTGTTAACTTAATATAAATATTAGATAAGTGTTTAGAGTGTGAATAAATTGATGATATGAGTAGTGGATATGGTGGAGAAATATATTTAACTAGAGGAGTGGATCCATCTTTCTGATGTTAGCTTGTTGAGTATAGGGTGAGCAGATGTTAGAGAAGACAGAGCAGGTTGAGCTTCCACAACACATGTGCACATGGAGGATGAGTTACTAATGCATGTTATCATATATAAGGAATGGAAGAGGTTAGAGACTAATTTGATCCATGGAGAAGCCAACATAGTGACATAGTTTTTGTTTCCGCGACAAATTTTGATTTATTGTTTGTGTTAGTCTAGAAAAATATGGTGCAAAACTTAATAAGTATACATGGAGAACATTGATCAATGATCGAGGGTAGAAAAAATAAGCATACTGCAGCTCCATGGTTATGTGACCTATATTTGTGTTTCCAGTGGGTTGAGTATGTTGTTGATCGTGTTATGCAATATTTGTTCTGAGTAGTGATGATTTGATATATATGTTTCTTATTACAGTTAGTTTTTTATGGAGTTTTTTATAGCTGAGAGTATAGTTTTTTTTTTTTTATGGTTACGAGTGTTTTTTATGGTCATTCGATGCCATATTATGGCCACTATTTTTTAGTGTGAATAATCCTTTATTGGTGGTGTTTTTTATATGTTTTGTAGAGAGTATTGGTATTGATATTTGGATTGCAATGTTGAATTTGAGTTGAGGAAAGTATCTTGGGATCCAACGTCAATATATATGAAACTAGGTCCACATAGGGTAGAGGAGAAGTGACTTCATGAGAGTGGAGAAGTAATTTTGAAGCTTCAGCGAAACAAAAAATTTCTCCATACAATCGCAGTTAGGAGAGGATTATTGATTTTGGTGGCTTTCAACATATGGTAGTTCCTATATTCGTGTGAGAACATAGTCTTCCAAGTTGATAAATAGAATTGAGTATCCTAGTTGATGGGGGTCAGCTGATTGTGTATGAGGTCAAGTCTCTATTCTTATGGGAGTCAAAAGATATATGTAAAAGGCATCATTTTATTAATAGAAGATTCAGAGAAACATAACATCAACAAGGGTGGTTTTTTTCCTGGAAAAGGGTTTTCCACCATATATCTTATGTCTCATGTGTTGATGCTTTCTTGTGTTTTTTTTCATGGTGATGTTTCTCATATGGTTTACTTGTTTCTTATGATTTATGTATATATCTACAAATGTTTTATGATTTATTCCTAATAGTGTGCTTTCTTCAGTAAAAGTAAAGAAAAGGAAAAAATATTAAATGAGTCACACCACTCATTCCCCCTTCCCCCCCCCCCCCCCTTCTCTTAGTATTGCTCAAATGTTTCCAACATAACCTGGTTAAGTAAGAGATGGGAAACCCTTTTAAGTACTTGAGTATGTACCCCATTGTAAAATGTTTGTAAAAGTGATGAATGTATAACATCACTTGTAAATGAAACATGGTGATATTTTGGCATTTTAGTTCAATAGAAAAGGGCATGGGTCATAACCATGAGTTTTATATAAAGTCTTTGAAAGTATGGTCTTGGTTGGAAACTTGAAAGATGAACATGTATTGGAGCTACAAATTCGCATATGGATACAAGTGTTGGCTTCATCAATTCTCCCTCTAAAGTACAAAGGTGAAGAAGAAAGTGTGACCTTTCAGAGACATTTGTTATGTAGATTAAGATGCAGTTTTTTTAATACTTTTGGAGGAACAAAAGACCTTCAGTGAGGAGGAATGATCTAGGTGGATCCCTAATGGCCCAAAATTTAAATTACTTAGATCATAGGAAAAATAGGATCATATTGAAAATATCTTCACTAGGATTCCAATGACGCAAATGATCCCTAAATCTGACTCTGTATGCAGAAGTTATTACCAGCTAAAGTTCTCGTCAAAACTGGAGTAAAGGACAATTTTAGTAGGTTTCTAGAAAATTTTAGTAGGTAACCAAACAAATTTGGAGCAGCACAAAAGTTAATTGTCCAGCCCATTTTGGTATCCCTTGGTATCCCTGGGCTAAAGTTAGCGAACTGCCAGATCAATGTAGAGCACTGCTAAAGTTAGTGGCACCTCCAAATCCTATGACAATCCCACTAAATTTAGCAGTAATGATTTGGCATGAGGTGGTGCAATGATATGGGGCAGTGTGGGCCAATTAGTCGGTGCCACATGGAACCTAACCAATCACCATATTGGCCCCGACCAAAACTGGGCAACCAGTTTTAAAATTAACAGATTGTTTTAAGTTAATGGCACTAAACAAATCTAGCGGGATCAGTTTGTTTTGACCCGCTGATAGTGTTGGGTTGGAAGGACTCAAACCTGCCAATGGTTATAAGCGCTAACCCCCAACAAAAATGACAATTCGACATATTTTTAAAACTGCTACACGATTCAAACCGACAGAAACAAACATATACATGATCAATGGTCTACAACTAAAAAATAGTCGGGTGGAATTTATATATCAATGGTCTTCAACTAACAATGGAACTATCGATATACACATGATTCCAAACAAGGTTCCATTTGCTATTTAACTAGCGACACATTGTTATATTCAACAAAATTTTAACAATCACATATGTTATATATGGAAAATTCTTATGGTTTGTGTTTCCATTTGTAAATGACGATTACATTATTGATAGTTTGTCTAAAATTTTACATATTTTTATATTAAATTCCAAAATGATTAAACCAAATGTTTTGGCATTCAACATATAGTTGAAACCAAAATAAACGGTGGTTGCTATTTCATAACAAAAAGAAAATGGTTTTATATGTAATACGGTCCATGTCAGGTTTTGAAGCTGCAACCCTTGTCAGGGTCCATATTTCTAATAGGACGTGGAATAGTTGGGCCAACGACATGGTAATTGTAATGTCTACCCCCTCCCAAAATACTTAAGCCCATTTTAAATCGACCAAAGGGGAGCCATGAATCGAGGGCCACGGGCCAACAGAACTTACAGTTTTGGAATTTTGAGGGGTCGCGGAACCCATAACTATTATTAATTTTTATGTTGCAGAACCAAGAGGGCATGGTTCCAGAAGGAATATTCCGGGGAAACATTTTAGGAATATCCTTACGTGGAATCTATGGAGGAATATAAATGACTCCATGAGGGGTTAGAATCGATAATGTTAAAACCGGGTCAGGTTTATACTCAAATTACTCATAATTTTCACAAAGATCACAATGGTGCAGTCTTATTTTTCATCTAAGCTATGAATCTTATAGGTCATGGGAGAAACTTGGCTTCTTCATTAATATTTGGGCACAAATTTCGAGACAAAAATGCACCTTCAAAATTTTCACAATGATCACAATGGTGCAGTCTTCTTTTGCATCTAAGCAATAGATCTCACAGGTCATGGCAGAAACTTGTCTTGTTCATTGATATTTGGGCACAAAGTTCGAGACAAAAATGCACCTTTAAGAAGCAGGCCATGTTTACACTCGAAATTTCCAGAAGGATGAGACATACCTATTAGTGTTGTGACTGTTGTATTTTGAGAAGTCGAATTTCAAGTCACTCCCAAGAATGGAGGTATAATGTTGTATCTTTTCATGTGCTTTCATTTATTTTTTATGAGATGAATGAAGCGGCCTCCTCATTGTTTAAGCAGAGCTCAGAGACATAGTCCACATTAGACGAACTTTGTTATCAAAATTTTTTATGCATTGTCTCCTTTATGTGGCTTATTCTTTAAGTATTTTCACATATGGTTTTTACATGCTATTTTATGCAATTCTGATAACATCAATCGAAGAAAGGATCTTGGATAAATATCAGTAAATCATATATTCTGGATCACCCCAAGCTTCACTCATAGTTTTCAAGAGAAATATGAAAAAATATTTGTTAGGATTCAACTCCTTAACACCTTAGCATCATCTTTCTAATATTATAGATTTAGTCGTTATTTCTCTACCATTGGTATTCTCTTTCAAAGGTAACTACCTTTATCTCCCACACTTCCTTTTATAGAATCCACCACATGACATTTTTCTCCAGACATGCAACTTTTTAATAGTATTTTGTCTCTATTAAAAAAAAAATTCTTCATTCATAATAATGACAAAAGGAAAAGTGTTCTTCCCTTTTGTTTTGCCCCCTCCAGCCATAACTAACATCAATTGTTTTCCTAACAGTTTGGAGTTAATCTCACATGTTAGCCTTTACCATATTCCTAAAAGGATCAACATGCAAAAATCTAATTTCATGTTTAATTACTGAAATTAAACATTTACATCAACATATTATGTCACTTGTATCTTAAATTTTTTTTCTGGTTAGAAAATAGATATAAAAGTCACATAGTAAATAAAGAAAGAATGAAGCTTGATGCAAGGAGTCACAAATATGTCTTCCCAGGGTACTGAGGTACTACCAAATCATATTATATTTAATATGAGATAAATAATAATTGTTTCTTGTCTAAAGATGTCGTTTTCTTAAACCTTGCAAGGCTGAAAAATTTGTTCAGTGCCAGCTTGATCATTCAGATAGATTCAATCATGTAAAAAAAATTAATGAATTTGGTAACGATTTTCCACGCCTTGAAGGGGTGATCCCTACCTTATACCAATTTGTGGAATCTCCTTCTAAATCATTGTCTCCCCCCATGAAGTTTTGACGACTTCTTCATATCTGGAATATCATTTAAGTGATGTGATTGAGAGTATTAGAAGGTTGAATCTTGATTTAGCCCTATCTCAATCAACGTATCATCTTGTACCATCTCATAAAATGTCCCCAAACTGTCTCAACAAAACACTTTAAATTGTTCATCCTAACTAGGATGGAAATACAATAATTATAATTTCCACCAAACAATATGGAGGTTATGTAGATAACTATGATTTAGTTGATTATATGAATGCTTCACGTGACTGTGAATTTAATTTGCCTACTCACTTTGGTATAAATTCCTTCAAAGTAATTATTTCTAATGATGAATGGAAAGAATCATTTCAAATGGAGTATGATTCCTAATAAAAATTGAACATGGAAGTTGGTATACCCTCCATCCGAAACGAAGCCAATTGGTTGCAAGTGGTTCTATAAGACAGCTACAAATAAAATGGGGCACTTGTCAAGCCTAGACACATTCTTGTCGAAAAATTATTTACACAGAAAGAAGGCTTTGATTAAAAAGAAACCTTCTCCCCATAGAAAATTAGGCCACCATCCAGACTCTCTTTACCTTAGCAACTCAAAATGGAAAAAAAATTTATCAAATGGAGGTGAAGATTCCATTCTTGAATGGAGACTTGATATAAAATATCTTCATGCCTAGCCAAGAAGTTTTTGTTGTGAAGGGACAAGAACAAAAATTATGTGAGTTCATCAAATCCTTTTATGGCCTAAACAAAACTGTTATCGAGGTAAGAAAAATTGAATGAGCATCTTCTGAAATTAAATTTAAACACCTTTATCTTGATTACGTAACTTTGTTTGTAGAGAATATTAGGTTAATTGTTGTCTATCTTGTGGTATATGTAAATGAACTATTGATAATAAAGAACAATGAAAACTATATTTCATCCATACAGAAAGTTGAAGAAATGATTTGACGTGATAGATTTAGGACAACTTCACTAGTACTTAGGAATTGAAGTGACCCAACATCCAAGGCATATATATTCCTTTCTCAAAATAATTACACTCGAGAACTATTGAACAAGTTTGGTATGGTTGAATGCAAAAACATTTCTACTTCGATGGAGAAAAATATGAAGCTCACATCTAAAGAAGGAAATAAATTTGGGGATGCAAGTAGGTATTGGTAGCTTTTGGGAAGTATTATCTATCTCACCCCTACCAAAGAGAATATTTCATTTGTTATTGGAATTCCTTCTATATTCATGAAAAATCATTGTGAAGGACATTAATTTGCCACAAGAAGACTTAGTAAAGTACTTGAAAGGAACTCAAGAATTTCAAATCAAATATTCACATGTGGATCACTTCAACTTTATTGGATACACTTATTTAAACTTCTTGGATTAAGATCTTTCTCTTGGAGGTCATGAAAACTATTAGATGTGGCGAAATATGTGATAGTTACAGAAGAAACAAAGGATATAGTGTGGCTCATGAAAAGTCTTGAATACTTGCAAGAGAAACAAATGAACTCATCTACTCGCTTTCTGATTCAAAATGCATGTGCAATTAAGCTGGCCTAGAATCCTAAATTTCATGATTGAAGCAAACAAATCAACACAATGTGTCTTTACCAAAGCACTCAAAAGTGAAACATTTGAAAAATTCAAAATGATGATTAGACTCACAAACATCCCTTCACATTATGGGGAGAATGTTAGACACTTAATTTTGGGGGATTGGGTGAATAACTTGATGTAAATGAATAGAAATGTGAATAGTTAGAATAAGAACCTACCTTGGAAGATAAAATAAAGGGCCACAATTGTATGTTGTATAAGTATATTAAGGCTCTATGTAATAGCAATACAAGCTGATCTTATTCCTTGGCCTGAGAGGATTAATGGAGGTTAGGATCAATTTGAATTTATAGTCAACTTAAAAAAGGTAAATTTAGATGATGCATCATGTATTATAGAGAAAAAATTGGGTAGACTTTAGTTTCCTACGTTATGAGTTTAATTTTCATGTCTTCTTACCAAGAGTGTAGCATATTTCACATAATTGACATCAAAATATTTTCTTCCAATATGCATTTTATGTTGTTTAGTTATTTTTCTTGGCAGGAGGAATAAGGAGGTCACCCTTTTTATATAGACATCAGGGTATCAAATCTCTAGTAATAATTGAATGTATTGCAATAAAATTAAACATCAGGTAGTTTGTATCCCTTCGCTATGAATCCGTACATTGTTGTGGGAACTAAAAATTAGTGTTGAGGAAGTTAACAAACAAATGCATGAAAGGAAATTGAGACCCTCAAATAGAAATTAACGAAATACCACTGCCTAGTATTAGTAGATATAGCACAAGTGAAGGTGAACATTACAGAGGTTATTGGGCTTCCTCAAATGCAACAAATCTAGTGAACTGGTAGAATCTGAGCTCAGCTCTAGCAACTTGCGAAAAAGAAGAGGGAAGTGAATGATAGCTAGGGCTATGGGAAGTTTGATTACATAGTTTGATCATGTCAACCTAAAAATAATATGAATGGATTATGGGGAGAATACAACTTTTAAATTGTTGAAAATTAATTCCAACTACAACTGAGCAGAAGGTCAATGAAATTTAAGTTTGATTTTAGGTCTTGAAGGAAATAAGGCATCAACAAATTTCTTGGTTGAATTTGCACTCCACCGTGCAATGAGTTTTAGGTTTGAATAACCCTGCAATACCAAATTTTTGTATATGGTCATAGCCATGTTTTACATTAAAAGAATGTGGTCAAACCACACAACCAAGTTCTTTTCTCTGCACCCTTATCCTCTGCATCTACCTCTTTAAACCATGCCATGCCGCCATTTAAACCCCACCAAACATGATCAAACTCTCGTTCCATTTAATTTTAATTTAAATGGTCCATGTCATGACTGCAGAACCCACCAATTGACCCCATAGCCCTCCCAACCAATCTCGTGTTGATCGCACGTTCCTGGAGTGTACGTCATCAGTTCCTAAACCTTGTGATAGGCGATGGCCCACCTCTGCCAAGACGCATTTTCCAAGTCACAACTGTGTCGACCAATGGGAGTCGTATCGCCCAAAATTGTGCCTATGTCAATAGGCCTCAAAATGGATGTGATAAGACTTTGAAACGTTTTGAATTAAATTTTGAAATCTTCCACGTCAAAAGCGCTCGACCAATGAGGGAGCATTGGCATTGTTTCATTGCACAGTTAGCATGGTCTCGAATTGATGCGATAAGCTATTAAGTCATTTTGTAATGCATTTGAAATCTGCGCAATAAGGTTTAGAACTTAGGTTTAATGTTTCATATATTTTTTTATGTGTCATGATATACATGTTAGTTTTAAACTTCGGTTATAAATATTTTTAATATATATTGTAAATATATTAATTTACAATATATGTAAATACTATAATGAAATGTGCAATGTATTTTGTAAGCAGAGTAAGCCCAAAGGAAAAAAGATAGTGAGTTACTGTGTTTTAAGACAGAGAGAATTGTGTGTGAAACCACTGTGAGGAAGACAAAGAGTGTGTTGCATGTGTAGCAGCCAGAAAATTTTACATTGTAATCCAGAACTGAAGTTTTGAAGAAGATTCACATTTTGTAATATTTTTCAGGTTTAATGAAATAGAAAGTTTTCTCCATCTCTGTACACATTTTTTAATTATCTCTGTGTTAGAAGAGAGATTGTGTTTTCTCTCAGTTCTTTCAGAATATCTAGAAATTTCAACATGGTATCAGAGCTAGTCCAGGCTCTTTGCATTTTCCAAAGAAGCTGAAGGAAGAAGGAGTTGTTGAAACTTTTGACCAGCAGTGTGATAGATCAGCAAAGCTAGGTATATATCAAAAACAGAGTTTTTGTTTGTTTAAAAGAATATAGTCCAGAGAACTGTAGAAGGGATTCTCTTGAATATATAGTTTATTTCTCAGTAGTGAGAAGGTTTGTTAAAAGAAGCATAGTCAAGTTTTTTAGCATAGTTCAGTAAGCTAGCTATGGAAAGAGCCAACACAAGCATGAGTATTGGAAATAATCAACTCCCACAGTTCAAAGGGAATAACTATGACTATTGGGCAATCACAATGAGAGCCCTGTTTGCCTCCCAAGATTTATGGGAGCTAGTTAAGATGGTTTAGAAGAACCAGTAGATGAACAAGAATTTAATGCCTTAACACCGACAGAAAAGGATTTATTGAAGAGTAATAGGAAGAAGGAATCAAAAGCCCTCTTATATCTCTATCAAGCAGTGCATAAAAGCATATTTCCAAGAATTGTAGCAGCAAAGAGGTCCAAGGATGCATGGGATACCCTCCAGAAAGCCTATCAAGGAATGGAGAAAGTAAATACAACAAAGCTTCAATTAATGGGAAGATATTTTGAAGTTATTTGCATGAAAGAGTCTGATACAATAAACTCATTCTTCACAGTGTTGATTGGGTTGGTTACCCAAATGAGATCTCATGGAGAGACCATAGAAGAAATAAAAATAGTTTATAAAGTGTTGAGGAGCCTACCCACAAGATTTGATGTGATAGTAACAACCATTGAAGAGATAAAGGATCTCTCATTGTTTACTGTTGATTAGATTCATGCATCATTGATGACACATGAACAAAGATTGAGAAGAACTTCAAACTCATCTTTGGAGCATGCCTTCAAGACCCAAATGTCTTTTGGAAGAGGAAGAGGTCAAGGCAGATCAAAATACAGAGTAAAAGGAAGAGGTAGAAGCAAAAATAGAGGAAGAAATAGCCCTGCAAATACTAGTAGAAGGGGCAACAACAAAAGCTAGAATCAAAGCCAAGGAAACAACTGACAAGGTGGAAAAAATCAAGCACATAGACAAAGGTAATATAAATCCCAAGTCCAACTCCATTACTATAAGAAGTATGGCCATTATCCCAATGAATGTAGGAAGAAACAGAGTGACATGGGTAGTAGACCGAGTGCAAACTTTACTAAAGAGAATCTCAGCCATGAAAATTTGTTTTTAGCATGTAATATGGCTGAAGAGAAAAGTGAAGATTTATGGTTTCTAGATTCAGGATGTAGAAACCATATGACTGGAAACATTTATATGTTTTCCATGATTGATGAAAATTTGAAGTCTCAAGTAACATTGGGGAGAGATAGTAAGGTATGTGTCATGGGAAAAGGCAGAGTAAGTTTTAACAAAGAAAGGAGAAAGGAGATCCATATCAGATGTCTACTATGTGTCTGGTATTAAGTGTAACCTTTTGAGCATTGGACAGCTCATTCAGAAAGGATAAAATGTATTTTTATAAGATGATGTATGTACCATCGGGGACATACCACCAAGCAAGAAGAGGATTTCACAAGTGAAGATGACAAGAAATAGAATGTTTCCTCTCAAGATGAGAGCAGATTTGAAGAAAGCAGCTGCAATGGCAGCAGTGACACAAGATACATTCCAAAGAGAAGCAAAATATAAAAACTGGTTGTGGCACTTGAGATTTGGACATCCCAACTTTGGAGGTCTGAATTTGTTGTATAGGAAAGGAATGGTAAAGGGGTTACCATTGATTGAAAAGCCATGCAGCCTATGTGAAGGATGCATCTTGGGAAAACAACATAGAGAAATCTTTCCATCAGGAAAGAGCATAAGGGCAAAGACACCCTTATAAATTGTCCATTTAGATTTGTGTGGACCAATGCAAACACCATAATTAGCAGGCACCCATTATATGTTGACCTTTATTGTTGATTACACAAGAGAAACATGGGTTTATTTCTTGAAGTTGAAGAGTGAAGTGTTTGATAAGTTCTACCACTTTAAATCTCTTGTAGAGAATCAAAGTGGAAATCATATTAAAGTCTTAAGAACAGACAGAGGAGAAGAATATATCTCCAAAGAATTTATGTATTTTTCAGAGAAAATGGGATACACAAGCAATTTACAGCAAGGTATACATCACAACAAAATGAAGTTGATGAAAGGAAAAACATAACCATAGTGGATATGGTAAGAAGCATGTTGAAGGCAAAACATTTGCCAAATGAATACTGGGATGAAGTTGTACATTGTGTAGCATATGTGCTGAATAGATGCCCAAAAAAGAGCGTAGTGAACAGAGTTCATGAAGAAACATGGAGTGGCATAAAACAATACCCACATGAGAGTTTTTGGTTGTGTGGCTTATGCACACATTTCAGATCAACTAAGGAATAAGTTGGATAGTAAGTGGGAGAAGTGCACATTTGTTGGATACAATGAAGAATCCAAATCATACAGATTGTATAACCCATATACCAAGAAATTTATGATAAGCAGAGATGTACAGTTTGTTGAAGAAGAAGCTTGCGATGAAAGCATTGAGAAAACAGTGAATGTAAAAAGTCATTTGTCTCATGATGATGATGAGGAAGAAATGGTTGAGATACATCCCTCATTAGCAGCACCACCTACACCAACACAAGGACAGCAAGGGACACCACAAGCAGGTATGAGAACACCCTTGAGAAATGATGACAGTGCTTCTCCAAGCACATCACAAGGAGCAGATTTGAGGGCTTCTACAAGCACAAGTTCAACAAGTGAAAGAGGAACCAAATTCAGAAGTCTGAATGAAATTTATGAGCAAGAAGAAGGTATGAATTCTTTATTTTCTCTGTATTTTCATGTAGAAGATCCTATTCATTTCGAAGAATTAGTAAAATAAAATAAATGGATATATGCGATGGATGAAGAGATAAAATCCATAGAGAAAAATAAGACATGGGAATTAGTTGATTTCCCAAAAGGCAAAGAAGTAATTGGATTTAAATGGGTTTATAAAACCAAGAGCAATGTTGAAGGTAAGATTGAAAGGCACAAGGCCATACTTGTTGTCAAAGGCTACAAGAAACAATAAGGAAGAGACTATGAGAAAACTTTTGTGCCAGTTGCAAGAATGGAAACAATAAGAGCAGTGTTGTCCATAGAAACACAACACAAAGGGAAATTTTACCAAATGGATGTGAAATCAACATTCCTAAATGGAGTATTAATGGAAGAGGTTTATGTTGAACAATGTCTGGGCTATGAAAAAAAAGGCCAAGAGCACAAGGTATGCAAATTGAAGAAAACTCTGTATGAGCTAAAACAAGCACCAAGACCATGGTACAGTAGGATAGATGCCTACCTACTAGAAAATGGGTTCGAAAAATGTGAAGGAGAACCCATTTTATACATCAAAGAAAAGGATGGTAAGATGCTCATTTTTGTTTTGTATGTTGATGATGTTATATTCATAGGTAGTGATGATTACCTCATTGAGAATTTTAAAACAGTCATGAAGGATGAATTTGAGATGACTGATATGGGATTGATGAGATACTTATTAGGAATAGAAGTAGAGAAAAATGAAAATAATATTTTTATTTCTCAAGCCAAATATGTTAAAGAAGTTTTGGAAAGATTTAACATGCAGGATTGTAAGGCAGCAATTACTCCTATAGTGATGGGATTGAAACTGAGAAAGGAAGACAACAACAAGGATTTTGATCCAAGTTTGTATAAAAGCATGGTTGGCAGTCTTATGTATTTGACTACAAATAGGCTAGATACTATGCATGTTGTGACTTTAATTTCCATATTTATGGAAAGGTCAAAGGAGGCACATTGACAAGAAACAAAGAGAATTCTGAGGTATGTGAAAGGAACAAAGATGTATGGAATTCCATACACCACTTCAGAAAATTTTGAATTGATTGAATATATTGATAGTGATTGGGCTGGAAGTATATATGACATGAAAAGTACCTCTAGATATGTTTTTCATATGGGATCAGGAGCCATTTCATGAGCTTTTAAGAAACAACCAATTGTGGCTTTATCAACAATAGAGGCGGAGTATGTGGCAGCTACAGTAGTAGTATGTCAAGCAGTATAGATGAAGAGAATGTTGAAAAGTTTGTGTCATGAACAGGTAAAAGTCACAAAAATGTATTGTGATAACACCTCAGCTATAGCTTTATCCAAGAATTCAATGTTCCATAAGAGAACGAAACACATTGATGAAAAGTATCACTACACCAAAGAGTTAGTGAACAATGGAGAAATTGTTTTGCAACATTACAGAAAAGAAAAGTAGTTTGTTGATATATTAACAAAACCATTGGGGCATAAGAGTTTTAACTATCTTAGGAAATGCATGGGTATGCAAGAGAAAATTATTTGTAATTAAAGGGGGAGTGTTGGAAATTAATTCCAACTGCAACTGAGCAGAAGGTCAACAAAATTTAAGTTTGATTTGAGGTCTTGAAGGACAGAAGGCAACAGTGAATTTATTGGTTGAATTTGCACTCCACTATGTAATGAATTTTATTTCTGAATAAACCTGCAATACCCAATTTCCGTATATGGCCATAGTATTGTTTTACATTAAAAGGATGTGGTAAAACCAGGCAACCTAGCTCCTTTCTCCGCACCCTTATCCTCTACATCTACCACTTTAAACCATGCCATGTCGCCATTAAATCCCCACCAACCATGTTCAAACTCTCGCACCATTTCATTTAAATTTAAATGGTCCATGTCACGACTATGGAACCCACCAATACACGTCATAACCCTCCCAACCAATCTCATGCCGATCGCACGTTCTCAGAGCCTATGTCATCAGTTCCTAAAATTGCGATAGGTGATGTCCCACCTCCGTCAAGTCACAAATGCATTGAACAATGGGAGGCGTATCGCACAAAAATGTGCCTATGTCACCGGGCCTCAAGATGGATGCGATAAGACTTTGAAACATTTTGAAATAAATTTTGAAATCTGCCACCTCAAAATCACTCGACCAATGAGGGAGCATTCGCATCGTTTCATTGCACAGTTAGCATGGCCTCGAATGGATGTGATAAGCTATTAAGGTGTTTTGTAATGCATTTGAAATCTGCACAGTAAGGTTTAGAACTTAGGTTTAATGTTTCATATATTTGTTTATGCGCTGCAATATACATGTTAGTTTTCAACTTAGGTTATAAATATTTTTAATATATATTGTAAATATATCATATTTACAATATATGTAAATATTGTAATGAAACGTGCAATGTATTTTGTAAGAAGAGTAAGCCAGAAGGCAAAAATACAGTAAGTGACTGTGTTTTAAGATAGAGAGAAGTGTGTGTGAAAACACTGTGAGGAAGATAAAGAGTGTGTTGCATGTGTAGCAGCCAGAATATTTTACAATGTAATCCAAAATTGAAGTTCTGAAGAAGATTCACATTTTTGTAATAGTTTTTAGTTTTAACGAAATATAATTTTTTCTCCATATATGTCCACATTTTTTTATTGTCTCTATGTTAGAAGAGAGATTGTGTTTTCTCTCAGTTGTTCTGGAATATCCAGAAATTTCAACATAAATGGTAATCCATAAATGAAAATTATGTCTTATGACTTAATAAGGTTGAAAAAATTGTTTTCTTTATAAAATTGCTTCTTCTGTTTATCATTTATAGTATGAATTATGTTCATATTTGATTCGATAACATCTACACATTGTGACACACGTTAATGTTTTGTAAGTACGCTACTTTTATAGTAATTACACTCCAATAACTCTTGTAATTTCTAAATAATTTCTAACACACAAAGGAATAAAAAATTCCTCTTCCTAACAAAGAGATCACAATAAAAATAATATGGACTAAGATGGATTAAAAAAACTTCTATTTCATTAAAACACAAAAAAAACTATTATAGAGCATAGATTCTTTCTTCAGAACGAACTTCTGGATTACAAAAAAAAAAATCTTTGACTGCTACAAAACACAGTGCCACACTCTCTTTCTTTTGCTCTCTGTTTTCTTAAAAAACTCTGTCTTTCTACCTTCGGGCATATTCACATTGTCAATACACTGTTTTAACACACAGAGACATTTTTATGTTTTTCACTCTATCGCTTTTTAATACACAGTCATATTTTCCTTCAGGCATACACACACATCATACATTACATTTTTGTCATATATATATATATATATATATATATAATATATATATATATATATATATATATATATATATATATATATATATATATATATATGTTGTAAACATTACATGTTTACAACATATATTAAAAGCTTTAATCCTAGGCTTTAATACATAAAACTATTCACGGCAAATAAAAACATATATGACAATAAACCTAAGGTTCTAAAACCTTATTGCAACTACATTTCGCGGACTTTAAAACATTAAACAAAACTCCTTTTCATAAATTTATCACATCCAATTTTGAGGTGCAAGACTGGACATTGGATTTGCATGACAGCGTTGCTATTGGTTGGAGGGTACACACAGTGGCGGAATTCAAAGTTTTATGCAAAAAAATTTAGTGGCTTATCACATCCATTTTAGATGTTGGTGACGTATGCACAGAAATGTGCGATACATTTTCTATTGGTCGATGGACCGCCAATGTGGTGGAGGTAGGCAAGAGTTATCACACACATATAAAGTATGGTGACGAGGCTTGGGTTCATGCGAACGGCACGATATTGGTTGGCAGAGTGTGATGTGGATTCGTGGGCTCCATACTAGGTGATGTGGGGTTATTTAAATCAAATGAAATGCGTGGGGAAACAAATGGTTGGTGGATGCATTTTAATGCGGGCAGATGGGGTTTATGAATGTGAGGTTGTGTGGTTAAAACCATGGTTTTACACAAAGAACAGGCTACGGCCTTTGACAAAAAAAATTGATTTGTAGGATTTATAAACAAAGGATTTTAATGCACAGTGGAGTGTGAACTTAACCAAAACATTTCTTGCTGCTATTGTCCTTCAGTTTTCATATCAGAATTCAATTTTTGTCCTCCTACACACGTTTGTAGTTGGAATTAAATTTCCAACACTCTCCTTCAACTGCTACATTCTCTTGCATACCTAGACATTTCCTTAGGAAATTAAAGCTTTTCTTCCCTAATGGTTTTGTCAATATATCAGAAAACTGCTCTTCTATTCTGCAATGCTTCAGAACAATTTCCCCATTGTTTACTAGCTCTCTGATGTAGTGATACTTAGCATCAATGTGTTTCTTTCTCCTATGAAAAACTGAATTCTTGGATAAATCTATAGCTGAGCATTATCACAACACACTGGTGTGCCTTTTACCTATTCATGACGCAAAATTCTCAACTTTCTTCTCATCCATACTGCTTGACATGCTGTTGTTGTAGCTGCCACATGCTCTACCTCTACTGTTGATAAAGAAACAATTGGCTATTTCTTAGAAGCCCATGAAATGGCTTCTGATCCCATATGGAAAACATATCCAGAGGTGCTTTTCCTGTCATATATACTTCCAACCCAATCACTTTCAGTATATCTAATCAATTCAAAATTTTCTGAAGTGGTGTATTCAATACCATACCTCTTTGTTCCTTTGACATACCTCAGAATTATTTTTGCTACTTGCCAATGTGTCCCCTTTGGCCTTTCCATAAATCTGTAAATTAAACTTACAGCATGCATAATACCCGGCCTAGTTGCAGTCAAATACATAAGGTTGTTGTATTATTTGCTCAGCTTCAATCCCATCACTACAGGAGTAATTGCTACCTTGCAATCTTGCATGTTAAATCTTTCTTAAACTTCTTTAACATACTTTTATTGAGAGATAAAAAATTTATTTTAATTTTTCTCTACTTCTATTCCTAAGAAGTATTTCAGCAATCCCATATCAGTAATTTCAAATTCATCGTTCATGATTGTTTTAAAATTCTCAATGAGGTAAGCATCATTACTTGTGAATATCACATCATCAACATACAAAACAACAATGAGCATCTTACCATCTTTCTCTTTGATGTATAATGTGGGTTCTCCTTCACATTTCACAAACCCATTTTCTAGTAGATAGGAATCTATCCTATTGTACTATGCTCATGGTGCTTGTTTCATCCCATATAGAGCTTTCTTCAATTTGCATACCTTGTGCTCTTGGCCTTCTTTCTCATAGCCCAGATGTTGTTCAACATAAAACTCTTTGCAATGTTCCAGTGTAACTCATGTGGCTCCTGCATGTATCTGGAAACTACTCCTACGACATATGAGAGATCAGGACGGGAGTGAGTGAGATAAATAATACTTCCCACAAGTTGACGGTACAATGTGAAATCAACCAATGGTGTGTCTTTGCCATTCTCAAGCTTTATCCCTGATAAGAAAGGTGTGGATTTTGGCTTGAAGTCAGTCATGTGAAATCGTGCCAAAAGATCTCTAGCATACTTGGGTTTAGAAATGGTAATCCCAGAATCACTCTGATTGATCTCTAGTCCAAGGAAGAAATTTAGCAAGCCCATGTTTGTCATAGAAAACCACCTATGCACTATATTTTTAATCTTAGTAATGACAAAAGTTGAACTACCTGTTATCAAAAGATCATCTGCGTAGAGTACTATGATCAACAAGGAGTCAATTTTATTCAAAAAATAAACATTGGAATCAGATTTGCAGCATACAAAATTTTGAGATAAAAAATAAGAATCCATCTTTGCATACCATGCTCTACATACCTACTTGAGGCCATAGCGAGACTTCTTTAGTTTTCATACGAGAGATTAATTGTGCATGTATCCCAGTGGTTGCTCCATGTATATTTCCTCCTCGAGATCACCATGAAGAAAGGAATTCTTCACATCCATATGATGCACCTCCCATCCTCTTGTTGTTGCAATGGAGAGAGCTAGCCGAAGGGAATCCATTTTTGCCACTGGAGCAAAAGTCTCATCATAGTCAACACCATGTACTTGTTGAAAACCTTTTGCTACCAATCGTGTCTGATATCGACTAACTCGGCCATTTGCTGCTTCCTTGGTCTGGTAAACCACTTGCACCTCACAAGTTTGCGATTGGAAGGTAGCGGAACCAAATCCCAAGTTTGGTTCTCAATGAGAGAGTTATATTCCTCACCCATTGCAGCTTCCCATTCAGGATGCCCACTTGATTCTGCATAAGTTTTTGGATCAGATGCATGCATCATATAAGCATGCATGGGCATGCATGGCTCCATAGCTAAGAGTGCTTGCGGGTCTTCCTCAAAAATTGGTATAGAGGCAGGATCATCAAGGATATCACTCATGTTGCACCATTTTTGTGTTGAAGGTGGTCGAGAATCTTATGAGCTACATGCGGAAGTATGATCTCAATGTTCAACAACTGGTGGTCCAACAGGCGTCACAGGAAAAGACTCATCTTCTTCAAAATTCTGATCTGAAGTTTCATCTTCATATTTATCAATGAGTGGAGATGGAAACTTGGTAACAAGTTCATCTGCTGGTGCATGCAAAATATCTTCGTCAAACTTTACACTCCTTTCAATAAAGAGCTCTGCACTGTTGATATCAAGAAATCTGTACCCTTTGACTTTATCAGAATATCCAACAAACATGCATTCTTTACTATGAGGCTCCAAAGCATTTCTCTTCTTTGTAGGAATGAGGACCCATGCTCGAGATCCAAAAATGAGGAAATGACTGACTTCAAGTTGCATGCCAGTCCAAGCCTCAAAAGGTGTTTTTCCAGTAAAGATTTATGAGGAGATCTGTTCCGGAAATATGAGGCACAATTGATAGCTTCAGCCCACAATTTTGACGGAAGATATCTTTCATGCAACATGCAATTAGCCATCTCTTTCAAAGATCGATTTTTCCTTTCAGCCATGCCATTTTGCTATGGAGTGTATGGAACTGTATGCTGCAATTGTATGCATGCTTCATTACAAATATTCTTGATATATTTGTTGACATATTCCATTCCATTATTTTTGCGGAGTATCTTGATGCATTTTCCAGACTGATTTTCCGCATGCACTTTGAAAATATTTAGATGTTGAAAAACTTCAGACTTGAGTTTCAAGAATTAAACCCAAGATAATCTCATGTAATCATCTATGAATGACAACACATATATTTCTTTACTCATTGAAATCAATGGAAATGGACCCATGAGATCACTGTGTAGAAGTTCCAAAGGTGAAGAGGCTCTCCATGCATGCCCCTTCTCGAATTTGTCTTGTGGATGCTTTCCAAGAGCACATCCATTACAAACACCATTTGAAAATTCAATGGTCAGCAATCCTTTGACCATCCATTGCTTGTTAAGTTGTTGCATATATCTGAAACTCAAGTGCCCAAATCTCTCATGCCAAATCCTACTTTCTTCATTTTCATGTGTAAGTAGCAAAATGGAATCTGATTGAGGAACAAAATCAGAAAATGTATATAAACGAGATTGATCATTTACCTTGCCAAATGCAATCTTCAAGTTGGTTTGCATGTCATAAATTCTTATAGAATCTGGTGTAAATTCCACTTTCCTTCCGCTACCTGTGTGTGTCATATGATACACTGAGAGAAGATTCAAGGAAAGCCTTGGAATATGCAGGACATTCTCAAAACTACCGTCTTCGAATTGCACTCTCCCTTGTCTAGTTGCTACAACTGCAGAATTATCCACCATGAGAATAGGAGGTCCTGAGTATGCATGTAGAGAAGAAAAGGATTCCTTTGAAGAAGCCATATGATGTGAAGCTCTTGAATTGATGATCCATTCTTGTGGTGTGGAATGAAGAGCAATCAAAGCCTGCTTATTATCTCTTGGATCTGGTGCTTTTTCTCCAGACATCTTCTTGGCATTCTCAGGAATGTGGTCTCCAAGATTGTGTTGCTGGAGTGTCTGCGCCATAAGATCTATAGTCTTCTTCATGCATGCAGATTCGGGATGAAAACCACGGTGACAATAATTGCACATTGATTTCCCTTTTGTTCCTTTCCTTTCCTTTGAGACGGATGATCCATCAAGGGGTTTGGGATTTCCTTCCTTTCTCGGATCAGAATCCTTCTTCCCTTTTCCTTTCTGATGGTCTTTGGAATTTTCCTTTCCTTTTGCATGCAGAGTAAGTGCATGTGCTTTGGAATTTTTAAGTGTGCCCATTTTGATGATCTTATCTTGCTCATGCCTCAAAGACTGAATAAAAGAATCCAGTGAGGGCATCTTCCAAGCTGCACCGGTTGCAGATCTCACTGTGTGGAATTTAGAAATGAATATTGCATACTCTGGACCAAGTTTTGATAAAATGGAAAGAATAAACTGATTTTCTTGCTTGGATTTTTTGATCCTGCATCCTTTCAGCTGAGGCAACAAGGCTTTATACCTTGTGAAAAAATCTTGAATGTTCTCAAAATTTCTCGAATCTAATGATTTTAATTCATTTTTGAGAATGTGACCTTGCATTTCATCCTATTTTCCAAACAATCCTTCCAAATTTTTCCATACTTCATTTGGAGTTCAACATGATTCAACATGAAATAGCAATTTTGGAGAGATAGATAAACATAGGATGCTGAAGGCCTCGTCCATGCGATTGAAATATCTTGTTTTCTCCATTGTCGATGTTGGTTCAACTTATGTTTCCATGGTTATTCGAAATAAGCCTCTACTTTTGAGATGAAGTAGAATCTTTGGCTTCCATTCAAAGTAATTATATGGAGTAAGAATTGTCGATTGTGGAAACTCCAATTTAGACTCCATTCTTTGTTATTGTTTCAATCTTCTGAACCTGCAAATAAAATTTCTTGTGCACTGATTACTATTGGATAACACCTTCAAGAAATTGCTGCAAATAAGCCACAAGGTATAGGGACAGCCCATCAGAGTGAAACATACTAAAGTAGACAAGTCACAAATATTAATCAGTAGATGAACTTTTTGGCCAAGTTGGAATTTTTTGACGAATACAAACTCAGCACAAAAAGGAGCTCCTAGATGAACTAAAGCATATAGGATTATATCAATGTAATTGCAAAAGCTGAAGGAAAAAAATGATCACAAACCCTTATCACGCCGATTTCCACATGAAACCTCAAACCAAAACCCCTATCACAAATCCTTATCACACCGATGTCCCCATGAAACCTCAAATCACTGCACCAATAGGGAACCCAAGAAAAAACCACCGAACTACAAAACCAACAAGTGAGTAAAATTTGGTTTGTTTTGTTGTTTAAAATGATTTGTTTTTTAACAAACAAATTATGGAGAATTTACATATTAAATTTGTGACTTTAATAAATATTTATCTCAGCAAATTTGACATATATATATATATATATATATATATATATATATATATATAATTGTAACATTTAAATTAAAAATATATGAAAAATATAAAAAAATAAAAATCATTGCAACACTCAAATTATAAAGAATACAACTCACGATTATTGGATTTTCACACTTATTATTTAAAATTCACTTTAAAACCACTCTAAAAAGTAATGATAATAATTTAGAAATTTGTTTTTTTAATGTAATTGAAATTTTAACATGATATCAGAACATTTACCAAGTAAAATAACCACCACTATCCACCCTAAAACCACTTAAAATTTCAAATTAAACTAGATAAACGGTAAAAACTCAGCCTTGCTAACGTACATACCAAGAGCTGCTAGCCGTAACTATAGGTCCTTGAGGGACATATACACGGTCAGGGATGGAATACAACCAAAAAATTTGCCCGCTTGTCAACATTCCGTGTTAAAATAATCCAAATAGGCATTAGAATAGTAAAAACCTTCAAATTTGTTTTGCCCCTAATATGCTTCAAATTTGAAGGGTGCTTGATATTTGAAAGTAATACCCTACACACCATATAGGAAATTGTTACAAATAAATTTGACATGTATGACTAGCATAGTTATCAAATTTTCAAGAGAAATAATGATAAAGTTTCAAGAGATATAGATAACTATTTATTTAGGAAAGGAAGGAAAATATAATCAATTATGAAATGGAAATTTTTTTATTTTTGGATTTTTTAAGGTTGGAAAGTCAAGAAATAAAAAAAAATAAAAATAATGAAAGTAGATTATTACTCATTTTCTAAATATATTTTTATTTTGACAAATTCTATAGAAATAAATTTAGAATAATGGTTTTTTAAATATATATTTATCTATTCATTAAAAATTTTGGATAATTAACTTTTGAAATTAAAAATTTAGACAACCAAATTTTGAAAGCGTTCGACTTTTATAATTCTCTAATGGTGAGTTTATTATTTCATTTGAATGAACTAAAGTAAGTGTGAGTTTTTTATTTTCTTTAAATAAATTATATCTTTAACACTGTTATATTATCTTGAATTATTAGGAACTTCAATTTTTAAATGAATTAAAAAAGTCAATGTAACATATAACGATAACTTCACATGGAAATGAGAGGAGTTATATTTTTTTATACAAGTTACCTATGGGTAACTATCCAAATCACTATTAAATATTCCTTACTCATCATTACATAAAATGTTCACCAGTTCATAGTGTAACCTTAGAATAATAATAGTAGGTTGCTTAACCATTAACAACATCTATTGTAGTACATTAACATAAAACTGTATGATGTAACCTTCCATTCATTTCATTATTCATGTAGTCATCTGATACTTGACATTATGAACATCACAACGAGAAAGAAATGAGCATCATCAATTTGACACAATAATCAATTGCATTATTAAACACCAATATACCCTAGAAACCTCGTAGGGTGAAAAACAGCAAAGGTTTAATTTTATTATTTAACGCTAGTGAGGGTGTTTAGCCCTCACTCAATGGCTTATAAGGGAGACCATCTCTTAACCATTGTTATAAATCTTACAAGGAAATATATAAATATCTAACTTAAATCCATTAAAATAAATATGATAGCATTTACCCACTAATCTTCATATCTTCATATCTTGGTGGCATGGATATATTTACAATGAACCATCATACATTGGATCATTCTGCAGCTCACACTCATCTGCATGAACCATAATCATTTACCTGCCACCATGTTAAGCATAATATTTCATTCTCATAAGTCACCATCATTCCCTATCATTGATGTCATCAACAAGCTTTTATAGCATGATTAGATAAAGCCTCAATCAATCAATAATCAATCTTTAAGCAATCCTTTAACACTTATTCATGTGCATACATGAAATGTGAATACAATATTAGAACATGTTTTCTTCTAACATAACTACCTTAGTGTAAGCAAGTAATGATCAACTCATGTCAAGATAAACCCCACATTATTATGACACTTCTCCCACACGCTCACATGCATACATGACAATTCACTACAATTGTCCAGGAATTACTTTAATGGAAAATGACACAATGTGCATCTGAGTTATTTAAACTTTAACAAAGGAACGAGCCCTTCAGCTTTTGCTTTTGGAGCATGCAAATATAATAAAACTAACACGTTGACTCTTGTTCCTATGCATACAATGCATAAAGTTTCTAAAATTAATTTCTCAATAGAATACTTAACATAATCTAACATGTAAACACATGTTTCCTTTTCGAGGAAATATAACATAATAGGCATGCAAAACGTGGTTTCTTTTCCATAAAACTAATGGAATAAAGCATAAGAATACATGTCTTATTCTCCAAATATTATACCAACATTACCCGTATATATATATATATATATATATATATATATATATATATATATATATATATATATTTCAAGGAAACCAAAATTGTACATGTAATTCAGTCTTCTTTCCCAAAGAATCTTTTCCCAAACATTACTTTAGGTTTTGTACATGTAATTCATCTTCTTTCCCAAAGAATATTTTCCAATGTAGAATAACAAACATGCTATCATTTTCCACATATAAATGTATATTATTTCCAATGAAATCTAATACAAATATTGCATGAATATATCTAATCTTATTCCAAAAGAACTAACATAAACTAACATAATAGTTTTGATATCATAAAGGCACTCACATATTTCTCCTAAATATTAAGATAGCTCAATATTTCTTTTATCCATGCAAAGAACATGCCTCTATAACACAATGGCTATTCTTTGTGGATGCAAGAGAGCTAACTCTCCCTCTTTGTGCATGCAAGAGAGATAACTCTTCCTTTAATGTAGGCAACACATATTCCCTTCTTAGAATTTTATCGTCATGAAATATTATTTTCATGTAAAATATTAACATAATAGAAATCTTTAAAATAATAAAAATATTTTCTAGAAGAGACAACATGGATTCCTTTTAGAAAAACCTTCTTAGAATTCTACCATTATTATCTATTATTTTCATGTAAAAGGTTGACATAATAGCAAAGAATAACATAATAGAAATCTTTTCAAGAAGAGACAACATGGATTCTTTTCAGAAAAACCAGCACAATAAGTTTTCCTTTTACCATGTTATATGTCTAATAACATTATCTTTCTAAAAGATTGACATAATACCAATATTTTCAAGAAATACGTGGATTATTTCTTTTACCATGGTATATATTTCTAAAATATTAACATAATAGTAATTCGTTATTACTTTCTGAAAAAATAAAAGATTAACATGATAACAATCTTTATTACTTTCAGAAAAATTAAAAGATTAACATAATAGCAATCTTTATTACTTTCCAAAAAACTAGCATAGTCTTTTACCATATTAAATCTCTATGAACAAACATGTATTTTATCATAGTATCTCTCTAAGAACAAACATGGCTATTTTTCGTATAACAATTCATATGAAATCTTTTATTTTTTTTCCAGAAATAGGTAAAATATTCAAAATCAGACTATTATTTTTTTTAAAGAGAAAAACCATTCATAAGTTTCTTCCTCCAAAGAAAAATGCATAGTTACTTATCTCGATATTCGATAAACCCTTCTTGAACTTCTCACATCGACTCTTCCCTTCTAATTCAACATTATTGTTGGCAAGTCAAGTCAGGTTCAGGCTTCAAGACGGAATTTTGGTAGAGAGTTCAGGCTGGCGTGACCCCCCTTCACGTATCTCCCTCCTCTCCGTATTAAAAATTGAACATTTCCTTTGTCTTTGCTATTCTCTACCAGATTGTAGCGCTCGTTATCTCGTTGGCACGAGACGATCAAAACAGATTTCTTGCTGCAACCATATGCTTTTTCCACTACTCCCCCATCCAAAGGTAAATAAAGAATATAAACAGAGATATCAATACAAATTCAAGAATAGATAGCTGGCTCTCGCCTCTAAAATTTTCCCACTTTAAGTTCCCCATTTTGATCTCGCTAAGCATTTTAACCATTTTACCCCTACCGAATTAGGCCATGGCTTGATATAAATTTTTAACTTCCATGCTAACTGGGAAGGAGAGGCGAATAAAATATCAACCATATTGGTAATTCAGCTCTGAGATCATTACCAAGATCCCAACTGCGCAAAACCCTAACGACTTCTTAAAAAACTAATTCCATTAAATTAATAATATTTTTTCATCAACGAACAAGGTAAACACGTGGGTCTATGGAGGTTACATACTCCCCCCTTAAAAGAACATTGTCCTCGGTGTGCTTCTCTCACTAAAATTTAAACTTACACTCACAATATAATAACATAAACAATCCAAAGGGGGTCCTTCCCCTTCACAATGAAACACTTTTTTTCTTTAAATGCCATTAATTGAAACAATAATGTTTGTAGCTCAAAAAATATTCCATTTCCATTTTTAACCACTTATCCATTATTCAAATTCATAAAAATATGGAGAAATATCTATACCAACTTACCATTACTTACCAATTACTATTGGAAGTAATGATGAATTTTACACAATCTCTCTAAGAATGGTTGAAAAACCCATCAACACTCCATGGAAAGTAGCCTGTAATGTATGACTAACAAATTCAATCACATTAGTCACACAATTTCCAATCAAATGAAATATTTTAAACCAGCAACCATACATGCAATTCCAAGCGATATTTTAGTCACGGTACTCTTCCTATTCTTCAGAGAGCACTAACCCTTTATTCATGATAAATCATAGAAATTATAAATCACTACACCACGTGCACATTGTCTTAGCTCCCGGTAAAGACATCCACGCAGTACTTCCAAAAGTACTCAAAGAGCACCTAGCTCACTAATCGTACCAATGGTCAATCAATGCACCATGGGCATATCCTAGTCTCTGCTAAGACATTAAAACAAATTAGTAATAAAATAAATGAACTTATACATCCAGTAATTCATTTTTCAAGTGCTAAGCTCTTTTCCTCTTAATATCTACATAAGATATTTACAGAATCATATAAAAATACGTTTTTAATTTAACACATAACTGATTACTTAACTTGTTCTCCTATGAGAACCACAATGGTAAACAAAATGCTCCTCCCAACCCATGGGATTTGGTTTCCACAACCAAATCGAGTCATTTTCACATCCAAACAATTATTTTCCAAAAAACCATTCTAGGTTCAATATGGAATTCCACTGGAAAACCAGCTTGATAATTCTAATGACCACTCAAATTCTAATATAGGATTACTCTTGGCAACATCATTCCTATTCCTCTAACAATGTCCCATCTATGAGGAATTTTGAACCTCCTCCAATAGGCTCCAAAATCAATAGAGTTGTCTCATGTTTTCCCCTCTTCACCATCTTGGCCAACTCTTTTCCCTTACTGAGATCATCTATCTCTAGGGAGAGAAAATCCGAGTAGGTAAGTGCCATCAACCCCTCCCGTCAGGTAAGTACCATCAACCCCTCCGGGCAGTCAACCACCATCAACCCAAGGCCTTCTAGCGTTTCACAATTGTTCACAATTGTCTGGCATGTTAAATTCTCTTTTAGCATTGTTTCCCACAGTAAATTACATAATGAACTATGTGAACACTATACATAAAGAAAAAAAAAATTATGTACATCATACATCATACTTGGCCTTCCATATGGGTCTAATGATATCTAAATTAATAGGGAACATGAATATTATACACGTGTTATACATTATTATTTTCCAAATAACGCAATCATGCACATTATAACATGATAACATCTGTTATACATTATTATTTCCCGAATAAAAAAATCATGCACATTATAACATGATACTTTATCAATTACCTTTGCAATTTTTCCATGGCACTATTTTACTTTCACAGGTTTTTCTTGTTGCGATTAAGCTAACCATGCTTAATCTCATCAACAGAACTAATCATAAATATGCATTGTATAAAACAAAAAATATTCAATTTCAAATTAATTTTAGTTTCATGCATACAATGTTGTCATGCATATAAGTATATATAAATATTCATTAATGTGTATGTGTCGATAACGATTAGGGTAATAGTCCAACATTTTCCAATTCCAATAGTGTATTGTTACCAACATTCTGACACATGAAGTAACTACTTGTTTAGAAATTGTAATAATCTTTAATCAAAACCAATTCATGCATATAGGTTTTATTAGTTAGTCATACAACACTAACTAATCAATCCCACTAATAAAATTAATACATCCATGACATGACTCATTCAGCAACTAGTCAATATAGTCAAGTCTCACTACTTGACTCATTATTCATCTTTAACATCTAAAAATGCTTCATTTAATTTAATTTTAAAACATTCTATCATCTTATTCAAGGACTTTCCTCATCTTTTGCATTCATGCATTAGTTTCACACACCATCGCTGTACACATTCATCTTTTTCAAGTAGTGCATGGTAACTTTAGTTATGTTCATTAAATGTATCAGTAATATGTCATATACCCAAATGTTAATATTCAACTCTCACTTTCACTACTGAGTACTTAGGTTGTGCGTATAACAAAGGCTTTATTGTCTTTTATCCTCCTCAAGATTCCAATGTTATGAAAATCTTTTTGTAACAGCATTTATTACTTATTAGTCTTCAATGTAGCTATAAACAGGAATCACACATCTCATGTCAAAAGTAGACTACTGCATATATCAATCATTATGTAGATTGCCAAAATAGAATCATATACCAATCAATATGTAAATTTCTAGAATCATACCTTAACTAATGTCCATTGGTAGCATACCCCAACTTCTTTTCACTTAAAAAATCCCAAAGGTATCAATGCTGCAACCTTAGCTCTGATACCACTTGTAACATACATCGATAACTTTACATGGAAATTCCAGGAGTTAAAAAAATTATACAAGTTACCAATGGGTAACTATCCAAATCACTATTAAATATTCCTTACTCATCTTTACATAGAATGTTCACCAGTTCATAATATAACCTTAGAATAAGAATAATAGGTTGCTTAACCATTAACAACCTCTATTGTAGTACATTAACATAAAACTGTATGATGTAACCTTCCATTCAATTCATTATTCATGTAGTCATTTGATACTTGACATTATGAACATCACAACAAGAAAGGAATCAACATCATCAATTTGACACAATAATCAATGACATCATTGAACACCAATATACCCTAGAAACCCCGTAGGGTGAAAACCAGCAAACGTTTAATTTTATTATTAAACGCTCGTGAGGGTTTTCAGCCCTCACTCAATGGCTTATAAGGGATACCATCCCTTATCCATTGTTATAAATCTTACAAGGAAATATAAAAATATTTAGCTTAAAGCCATTATAATAAATATGATATCATTTACCCACTAATCTTCATATTTTCATATCTTGGCGGCATGGATGTATCTACAATGGGCCATCGTACATTGGATGATCCTGCAACTCACACTCATCTGCATGAATCATAATCATTTACCTCCCACCATGTTCATCATAGTATTTCCTTCTCATAAGTCACCATCATTTCCTGTCATTGATGTCATCAACAATCTTTTATAGCATGATTAGATAAAGCCTCAATCAATCAATAATAAATATTTAAGCGATCATTTAACACTTATTCATGTGCATACATGAAATGTGAATACAATATCAAACATGCTTTCTTCTAACATAACTACCTTAGTGTAACCAAGTAATTATCAATTCATGTCAAGATAAACCCCACATTATTATGACACTTCTCGCACGCGCTCACATTCGTACAGGACAATTAACTACAATTGTCCAGGAACTCCTTTAAAGGAAAATGACACAATGTGCATCCGAGCCACTTAAAATTTAACAAAGGAACCAACCCTTCATATTTTTCTTTTGGAGCATGCAAATATAATAAATCTAACACGTTGAATGTTGTTCCTATGTATACAATGCATAAATTTTCTAAAATTAATTTCCTGACAGAATACTTAACATAATCGAACATGCAACAACATGTTTCCTCTTTGAGGAAATATAACATAATAGGCATGCAAAATGTGGTTTCGTTTCCATAAAACTAATGGAATAAAGCATAAGAATACATTTTTTATTCTCCAAGTATTATACCAACATTACCCTATATATATATTTCAAGGAAACTGAAACATTACTTTAGCTTTTGTATATGTAATTCAATCTTTTTTCCCAAAGAATATTTTCCAAAACATTACTTTAGATTTTGTACATGTAATTTATCTTCTTTCCCAAAGAATCTTTTCCATTGTAGGATAACAAACATGCTATCATTTTCCTCATATAAATGTATATTCTTTCCAATGAAATCTAATACAAATATTGCATGAATATATCTGATCTTATTCCAAAAGAACTAACATAAAATAACATAATATTTTTGATATCATAAAGATACTCACATATTTTTCCTAAATATTAAGATAACTGAATATTTCTTTTATCCATGCAAAGAACATACCTCTATAACACAATGGATATTATTTGTGCATGCAAGAGAGATAACTCTGCCTCTTTGTGCATGCAAGAGAGATAGCTCTTCCTTTAATGTAGGAAACACATATTCCATTCTTAAAATTTTATCATCATGAAATACTATTTTCATGTAAAAGATTAACATAATAGCAATTTTTAAAATAATAGAAATCTTTTCTAAATGAGACAACATGGATTCTTTTTAAAAAACCCTTCTTAGAATGCTACCATTCTTATCTCTTATTTTCATGTAAAATATTTCAACATAATATCAAAGAAAAACATAATAGCAATATTTTCAAAAAGAGACAACATGGAATTTTTTGAGAAAAACTAGCACGATAAGTTTTCCTTTTACTATGGTATATATCTAATAACATTATCTTTCTAAAATATTGACATAATACCAATCTTTTCAAGAAATAAATGGATTATGTCTTTTACCATGGTATATCTTTCTAAAAGATTAACATAATAGTAATTCTTTATTACTTTCCTAAAACCTAAAAGATTAACATGATAGCAATCTTTACTACTTTTAGAAAAACTAAAAGATAAACATAATACAATCTTTATTACTTTCCAAAAAACTAGCACAGTCTTTTACCATATTATATCTCTAAGAACAAACATGTCTTTTATCATAGTATATCTCTAAGAACAAACATGGCTATTTTTCCTATAACAATTCATATGAAATATTTTATTTTCTTTCCAGAAAATGGGTAAAAGATTCAAAAGCAGACTATTTTTTTTTTAAAGAGAAAATCCATTCATAAGTTTCTTTCTCAAAAAAAAATGCATAGTTAATTATCTCTATATTCGATAAACCCTTCTTGAACTTCTCACGTTGGCTCTTCCCTTCCGATTCAAAATTATTGTTGGCAAGTCAAGTCAAGTTTAGGCCAGGGAAAATTTTAAGGATGGAAGTTTATCTTAAAGTTTAAAACCTTGGCGAATCTTACAAGTCCCCAATATGTAAATTGTAATTTTTTTGATGATATTTTTGTAAAAATATTTAGGTTTCTAATTATTTTATATTAGTATATATAAAATTTTGGCTACTTTTAGGATAAAACCCTTCTTGAACTTGTCACATGGACTCTTCCCTTCAGATTCAACATTATTGTTGGCAAGTCAAGTCAAGTTCAGGCCACGAAAAATTTTAAGGATGGAAGTTTATCTTAAATTTTAAAACCTTGGCGAATATTACAAGTCCCCAATATGTAAATTGTAATTTTTTTGATGATATCTTTGTAAAAATATTTAGGTTTCTAATTATTTTATATTAGTATATATAAAATTTTGGCGATTTTTAGGATAAAGTAATTTTATTGCCCTGAGAGGCGCATTCTACAGCCCAGTATAACCCCGATGTGTAAGTATGTCGGAAGCCAAAAAAAAATGTTATCTTGAACGATAGCTTACATTAACATATAAATGAACAATTAAAAATTTACTAAAAATAAATTTAAACGATATAAACTTAAAATATGAAGAGTTTACTAACACTAAAAAAAAGAGATATGGTAAATAAATAAAATATGGTAAATATGTAAAAATATAAATAAACCATAAGTATGGTAAATAAATAAAACCTCTTTTTATATTACTCAGGAGGTATGGTAAATAAATATAAATATAAATAAACTAGAGGTATGGTAAATAAATAAAACCATTTTTTATATTTACTCAATAAACCACTTTATATTTACAAAAACTCAAAAACAAGTTTTATTTAGGTGAAGCCTATACGACAAATTATTATTAATACCATGGGCCAAATACCATGGGACAAATTATTAATAATACCATGGAAAAATACCATGGGCCAAATAATATATTTATAAAATAGGTATAGTAAATGAGTAAATATAAAAGAGGTATAAAGAGGTAAGGTAAATAAATAAAAATATATCAAATACGATTAGAAATCATGATCTAATTATATATGAAGTATAAGGGTCAAATACCATGGACCAAATTATTATTAATACCATGCAAAAAAAAACATTATTAACCCTAACATTAATATTAAAATATTAATATTATTAAATTTAATATGGTTAGATTAATAGAATATTAAATTTATTATATTTTAATATATATTAATATATCATGATATATGATATAGGTGGAGAAATAGGGGGAGTGACAAGGGGGATATGGAGATAAATTGAAGAAGGGATAAAATGAATGAAGAGAGAGAGAGTGAGAAGAGTGAGAGAGTTAAAGAAGGGTAAGAGAGGGAGAGGGAGACATAAATATGGAGGTGGGAGAGAGATAAGGAGAGAGGGAGGGAGAAGGAGAGAGGATTGGAGGGTAGAGAGTGAGAGAGAGAGAAAGAAGGGGGAAGGGAGAGGGAGGTAGGAGAGAAAGGGAGAGAGATAAAGGATGAGAGGTGGAGGAGAGGAGGGATAGAGAGATGGAGCTGGAGGCGGAGTGAGGAAAGGAAGAAGAAATACATAGAGAGGGAGTGACAAGGGAGAGATGGAGAGAGAGTGTGTATGCTTATGGGTGGGATAAATATGCATAGGAGTGATGGATACAAGGGGGAGAGAAGGAGAAAGGAGGAGTGATGGAGACAAGGGGGGAGAGAAGGATAAAGGGATAGAAATAGTGAGATAGTTGGAGAGTGAGGTAGAGTGATGGGGGAAGAGAGAGGATTGGAGAATAGAGAGAGAGAGAGAGAAAGAAAGAGAGTTGGGGGGTCAAATAGAAGGAGGTGAGAGAAGAATGATGAGACTCGGAAGAGAGTGATGGGGGAAGAGAGGATTGTAGGGGGGAGAGAGAGAGAGATAGAGAGAGATATAGACAGATATGGGGGAAGATAAAGGGAGGAAGGAGATAAAGGGAGAGAGAGGAAGGAAAAGGGAGGGGACTTGAAAGAGAGGAGGAGAGAGGAAGGGATAGAAATATGGATTTGGAGGGGTGGAGAGGGAGGGATGAGAGATGGGGGAAGAGAAAGGGAGGTAGGAGAGAAAGGGAGAGAGAGGAAGGAAAGGAGAGGGGACTTGAAAGAGAGGAGGAGAGAGGGGAGGAGAGAGGGAGGGATATAAATATGGATTTGGAGGGGGAGAGAGGGAGGGACTGAGAGATGGAGCTACATGAGGAGAGAGGGAGAGAAGAATAAATACATAGAGAGTGAGTAGTGGAGAGAGAGGGGGAGTGACAAGGGAGAAATGACGAGGAAGTGTGTATGTTTTGGGGTGAGATAAAGAGACAAATAAGGAGATATGGAGAGAAGGGGGGAGAGAAGGAGAGAGAGAGGCATATGATAACAAAGTTGGAAGGTGAAGATAGAGAGAGAGGGGGGGAAGAGAAAGGAAGAGAGAGAGTGAAGAGAGGTAGGGAAAGAGATATGAAGATGGAAAGGGATAGAGGGGTAGGTAAGAAGAAATACATAGAGGGTGAAAGGTGGAGAGAGAGAGAGAAGGAGTGATAAAAAAGATGGAGAGAGAGGGAGAAAGGGTAGCAAGAAGGAAGAGAGATAGAAGCAATAGAGAGGGAGAGAGAGAGAGAGGGAGGAGGAGGAGGAGATGATAGATAGATAGATAGATTGGAGAAAGAGAGTTTATTTTTTGGAGTTGATATAGAGAGATAGAGTGAGATATAGATATATATGTAAGGTGAAGAGAAAAAAAGATAGATGGAGAGAAGGAGGGAGGGACAAGGAAATTGATAGATATGGAATGAGAGAGAGTGTGTGTATGGTGGGGTGAGATAAAGAGAAAAATAAGGAGAGATGGATGGATATATAGATATATATGGGGGAGAGAGGGAAGAAGGTTTCCTACAGTAGATGCATTTATTTCAGTGTAGATGGTGATTTCTAATCCTATTTGATTTCTTGCACTAGATGAATTGATTTTGGTGTAGATGTTGATTTCTAATGATATTTGATTACTTACATTAGATGGATTTATTTTAATGTAGATTATTTCTAATCCTATTTGATTTCTTCCACTAAATGCATTAATTTCAGAATAGATGATGATTTCTAATCCTATTTGATTGATTTCACTCGATGCATTAATTTTAATGTAGATTTTGATTTTTGGTTATATTCGATTTCTTTCACTAGATGAATTGATTTCAATGTAAATTATTTTTAATCCTATTTGATTGCTTGCACTAAATGGATTAATTTCAATGTAGATGGTGATTTCTAATTCTATTTTATTGCTGTCACTAAATGCCTTGATTTCAGTGTAGATGCTGATTGCTAATCTTATTTGATTTCTTGCACTAGATGCATTAATTTCAATGTAGATGTTGATTTATAACTATATTTGATTGTGTACACTAAATGCATTGATTTAAATGTAGATGATTTAACTAAATGCATTGATTTAAATGTAGATTTATAATCCTATTTGATTCCTTGCACTAAATGCATTTATTTCAATATAGATGGTGATTTCTAGTCCTATTTGATTGCATGCACTAGATGCATTGATTTCAGTGTAGATGTTGGCTTTAAATCCTATTTTCCTACTTGCACTAGAATCATTTATTTGAGTGTAGATGTTGATTTCTAATCATATTTCATTACTTGCATTAGATGCATTGATTCTAGTGTAGATGTTGATTTCTAATCATATTTCATTACTTGCATTAGATGCATTGATTCTAGTGTAGATGTTGTTTTCTATTATTATTTGATTTCTTGCATTAGTTGCATTGATTTCAATGTATATGTTGATTTCTAATTTGATGTAATTGGATGTATGATGGTACATTAATTTTAAAGTCATTGGATCAATAGTGTGTGTGCAATGATTTTAGTGTAAGCACAAAAACTTATTGACAATGTACATTGATTTTTGTGTTATAGTAATTCAACTTATTAATATTGGAGAGCAAGAGAGACAAGGTATGATGTTTACTACAATAGCTCGAGCTAAATATTTAAATGGTTTATGATTCCAACTGTCCTTTTCAAATAATCAATATGAAAATATGACAAAACTAACATGGGCGAAAATAAGAATAGTAGAAGAAAATAGTTTGAAATCGATCACAATGAAGACTATTCGTAATTGACTACATTCTTATTATTCACAGTTTCTATCATTCAATATTATTACATTGTCAATTTGCATTCAGAATTTTATTTCTTCATTAAATTTATTTTACAATATTTATCATCTCAACAAACTGAGATAACTAATCAAATTTAAAATTAAAATGACTCAATAAATCTCAGACATATTTAACATATTTAAAATGGTTATGTTAATATTAGATGTATTTACATATTATTGATAAAATTAAGCATATGTTCCTCATATTATCGATAGATTTTCCTTGGTCGCAAACGACTGAAATCAGCCTAGATCCATCTTAAATCCGGATCTATCAAGTGTTGAGAGGGATCAAATATCTCGAGGTGAAAACCTTTCCTCAATTTTTTCACTCAAAAAAGAGGTTTTCACCTCGAGAGATTTGATCCCTCTCAGCGCTTGATAGATCCATAGTTAAGATGGATCTAGGCTGGTACTATAAAATTCGGGCGAATAAAGTTTTTAAAAAATGGAAGTTGGCGAATCTATTTCTTGGAAAAAGCTTGGAAAATTAGCCCATCTGTGAATATTAGCCCCTAAAAATTTCCCTAATTCAGGCTTCAAGACGAAATTTTGGTAGAGAGTTCAGGCCAGCGTGACCCGCTTCACTTATCTGCCTCCTCTCCGTATTAAAAATTGAAGGTTTCCTTTGTCTTTGCTATTCTCTGCCAGATTGTAACGCTGGCTATCTCGTTGGCACGAGGTGGCTCGAAATAGATTTATTGGTGCAACAGTCTACTTTAGATTTCTTGATGCAACACTCTTCTTTTTCCACTGCTCCCCCATCCAAAGGTCAAGCAATAATATAAACAGAGAGATCAATATAAATGAAAGATTAGATAGCCAGCTTCAGCCTCTCAGCTTTTTCCACATTAAGTTCCCCATTCTGATCTCGCTAAGCGTTTTAACCATTTTACCTCCTCTGAATTGGGCCATGGCTTGAATATAATTGTTTAACTACCATGTCGACTGGGAAGGACCAGATATCAACCATATTGGTAAGTGATCGTTAGCAAGATGGCAACTCCATAAAGCCCTAATGACTTCTTGAAAAACTAATTCCATTAAATGAATAATATGGTAAACACGTGGATCTATAAATATTACAGTGAAAATATCTTACAATTGACTTTTTATCTATATAGAAAACTTTTCATTAGAATTTTTAAATTCGAATGGAACTTAGTAGATACTAAAATGAATCAATTTTCTTGGATACTGATAAATATTTGCCAAAATGATAATGCAAAAAGGATTACCAATCTAATGAATTCGGTAATTACTTTCTAGTCTAGTCCAGCCTCCTGTTGACCTTATTCCATTGACAATGCAGAGACATTCACATTCTTTCTCGAATGTTGTTCGATAAGTTGTTCCGTGTTTTTTTTTTTTGGTTTCACTTGAATCTTGTTTATAGGCCATTATATCTACATTTTACATATTTATATAAATATATATTTTATTTATAGAGTTTGGAAATATTTTATATTTAATTATAAATTTTGTAAATATTTTGAATATAATATTATGTTATATATATTTCAGATAAAAAAATAATATTTTTTTATTAAATAAAAAGATGTTACATAGGTATGTATATAATATATGTACTAAAATAACTTTGAAATACATAACATATATTAGTATAAAAAAAACAGGCATAGCCTAACAATAACCAACCAAAATGCCAAAAATCCCGCCAAAAAAACTGGAAAACAGAATAAAAACACTCAAACCCACCACAGAAAAACCCAACATAAAACATAAACACAACACAAGTCTAAAATGTGCCACCAAAATCAATTCATATAAACTCAAATATGTAAATTTTAAACTCAAATATAATATTCTTTACATATTCATATAAATATGCACTCTACTTTCAAATTTTGGAAACATTTTGAACCTAATTCTACGTCAAACAATTCACTTCACTCCTCAAACTCCATAATCTAAAATCTGATAAAATTAATTGCCAGATAACCCTCAAAGATGCACACTATGGAAATCGATATATCAAATAAAACGATCTCGATGAAGAGACATTCAGGAGAGAAGTAATAACAGGAAGCATTAAAAGAGTTGTAATTTGAGAATAAACAGAATGAGATGAATTCAATGGAGAAATGTGGAGTTCGACGATTCCCAGAGTCCTCCCAAACACTTCTAGAGCTAGCCCAGGGACTCGTTCACAAAAGTGTTAGGGAGAACTGCAGGAGCGTTAAACAACTTATGACAATATTCGATACATGCCTCTACTCCGATTACAGTAAATTGAAGAAGCAATGTTCAGAGTATAAGCTGGTTTTATAATTTTAAATGCAGACAAGGATTCGAATTGAAGTTGAAAGAAGTGTCTCCAAGTGAGGGTCATGTCCGGCATATTCTACTTGGCTCCGTGAGAATTTATCCTTGGAAATTGCATTAACCTGAAATGCAATGAGGACCTCATAAATGTCATTTTCTTTTGATTTTTCACGGAACAATTTACTGGAAGTTTTGCACCTTGCAATGGCTGCTCTTATCCTCAAATGTCTGGTGCACTACAAGGGGCAAGATACTCTGCTTTTTCTAGCCCTGAAGATGCCCCGATATGATGTAGGATTTAGAGCTAGAATATATTCTATAGTTTTAGCATAGTAAGAAATGTGTACTCCCAGTGGATGTGACAGTTCAAAAATTATGCTTAATACAACCACTAACTGGATAATTCCATTTTAATGTTAATATAAAACTTTGAAACTTTTCATTTAAAAGAAATTTTTCTATCTATAAAAGGGGTGTCCGATCACATGCACAATTAAATATTGAAAACTATTTTTTTGGTTTTTTAATTAAATTGATTAATTTAAAAAATATGATATGAATACTTATAATATAAAATAACACATAATTTTTTGAGCATGTAGTATCAAGAAAGGAGCTTCAAAAGGTAAAACAAGCTAGGAAGGAAGGAAAACGGGCAATAATCAGAAATAGAAAAGCTGTTATTCGAGATAGAAACCGAAAAGATAGTAATAAATAGCAATTCAACATGCTCTGAATTCTTTCTTGGAACTGTTGGGGCTTTTCATGGAAAAAGGGCCCGAAGCTAAGTTGGATCTCAAATGATGTTGATATTATTTTGCTTGTTGAAACTTGGGAGCACGAAGAATCTAAGGTCCCTAACATAGATGGCTTTGCACTATGGTCTACCTGGGACAAGCGATCCTCCCGTAGAGGCATTGGGGGCATAGCTTGCTACATTAAGAAGATCATCTCCCCCCATGCTAGAATTTATAAAAACAACCCTTACAACCAATATAGTTGGATTGAGATTATTGGTATTAATGATAAAAATACCTACATAGCAATCTGTTATTTTCCCCCCATTAATTCTAACTTCTATAAGAAAAATAATCTAGATAAAAATAATCCTTACAATGGTTTAGAGAACAATATTTCTAGCCTAAGGAATGAAGGTAATATCCTTTTAGTGGGTGACTTTAATGCTCAAACTTCAAGCAACCAAGCTATTCTTCTAAGCAATTATTCCAACCCCAATCCTCTTTGGTTAGATGAAGACCTTACTCTGGCTAGCCGGTACAAAAGGAGCTCTGAAGACCTCGGGGATAATTTGTTTGGGTCAGAGCTAGTCAAGCTCTGTAGTGCTCAAGATCTCATAATTTGCAACAGTCTAAAGAGGGGGCCCAATTCTAGCCAGATGACCTGCATCCATGGGCTTGGCAACAACGTTGTAGACTATGTTATTTCTGATCTCCCTTTATACGACAAAATAATAAATTTTGACATCTTAGAGCACCATGAGCCTGACTCTAATCATAGGCCTTTACTCATAACTCTCAATTTTGTCATGCATAGAGATCCCATAGAAGATAATCCTTATAGTCAAAATAACTTAATATTTGATAGAAATAAAAATGATCTCTTTCTAAATGAATTAAAAACTAATTTCTTCCTTTATCTAGTATAGAGAACAGAGATGACCTATATCATAATTTTACTACAACCCTCTCATATTATATTAACAAGTTCTCAATTGAAGTCTCAAGTAATAAAAGAAATAGCAAAACCAACGCATGGTATGACAAATATTGTAAAAGTGCGATGAGAGAAATTAAGGAAGTTGTTGATGAATCTCTCAAAATTGACAAGATAAAAATATACAAAGCCCAAACTAAAAGGAAAAAAAGGCAATATATTCGTAAAAGACAAGAGAATCTCTTACACCTCTCTAAGGTGGATCCTAAGAAATTCTGGAGGCAGATTCTAAATAGGAAAACTAAAGATAATAACAAAATTTCTTTACACGACTGGAATTCCTACCTTAAAAATCTCTATGACTTTCCAAATGCCATGGATTTTGAAACCCTGCTCACAACGAGAGAATTTTTCTCATTAGAAGACATTTATTTTGGGGTTAAACACCTGGAAAATGGGAAAGATAAAGACATTGAAGGTTACCAGGCAGAAACCATAAAAATTGGAGGTCTTGTCCTTATCCCCCACATCCACAGGCTTTTCAACCAAGCGGTCAAGCAAGGGTTCCCTAAACCTTGGACTCAAAGCCTCATTATCCCTATTTTTAAAAGTGGGGATACAAATAACCCCTCTAATTATCGGAAAATTATGATTTTCCTTCTCTTAGCCAAGTTATATGGTATTATTTCAGAAAATAAGTTGAGCATTTGGCTTGAAAGTGAAAGTAAGTGGGCTAAAGGCCAAGCAGGTTTTAGAAGGCAGCACTCAACAATGGACCACTTTGTTACGCTTCAGATCATTGTGGAGGAATGTCGCAATGATAAATCCAATCTCTTCTATTGCTTTGTGGACTTTAGAAAGGCTTTCGATACGGTTCCTAGAAACAAACTATGGAATAGATTAGAAGAGCTAAATGTTCCTTTCGAGCTAAGAGAAACTGCTATAAGGTTATACGAGAATGTAATTGCCAAGTTAAAGAGCAATGAGGGGTGGTCGAAAGATATTAAGTGTAATATCGGAGTTAAACAAGCTTGCCCCCTCTCCCCTACCCTCTTTGGAATTTACATAAAAAAGCTAGAAGGTTGTTTAGAGGAAGCAGGATGTGCTGGGACGATCTTAGCTGGGATAGTCATCATCCTTCTTCTCTATGATGACAATATTGTTCTTCTCGCAAGGTGCCCATCTGATCTTGATAAGAAACTTAGACTTCTTAAGGATTTCTGCTCTACCATGGGTATGTCCGTTAACACTGACAAAACAAAAGTTATGATTATCAAATCCAAGAAGGACACTTGCTAATTTTATGTATGACAATAGTAACTTGGAGGAAGTGTCTTCTTACAAGTACCTAGGAATTGATATTCATCACAAGCTCAACTGGAACTATAGCATTTAGAAAAGGATAAATTGGGGGTGGAAAGCTTATTTTGGTCTTGAAAATAATTGTAAAATGGAAAACCTTGTAATGTGGGATAGAAAGAAGTTCCTTTTTGAAACTTTAGTCACTCTTGTTATCTTATATGGATGTGAGGTTTGGGGTTGTAGCATCTCTAGAGAATCCTGGAGAAAGATTGAGCAAATCCAGAAGCCTTTTATAACTTATAATCTTAAAATTAAAAGAAATACACCCTATCCTATTCTCCTTATAGAAGTGGGTCTTTCCCCTATCGAGAGCCTAGCTATGACTAGGCTTCTATTGTACAAGCACAAGCTCAATAGCATAGGAGACCATAGACTTCCTAAGATAGCTTTAAATTCCAGCCAAAATCACCTAAGGCTTAAACGAGGTTGGTATAAAGACACCAGGGCCTGGTTAAACCATTGGGAGATCGATGAGAATGTTGCATCGCAAAATATTAATAACATTAAAAGAATTGTTACTTCTAAGTTCAAAGAAAAAATGTGGTGTGAGAAAGATCTAGCAACTAAAAGAAAATTAAGATATCATAAGGAGGTCATCAACCCCACCCTAGAAGATCAAAAGCATCTATCTGTTTTAACTAGCTCAAAGAAGAAAATTAATATAGCCAAGATTAGAATGAACTCTCATGAGCTCCATAGTGAAACAGGTCATTGGACAGTTCCTAAAACACCATGGATGGAAAGGATCTGCCATCTCTGTGAGAATACGAACATCGAGCATGAAAATCACTTCCTCTTAGAGTGCCCCGAGTACAACCACATTAGAGCTCAATTTCATAATATTTGTTACAATACTGACCTTCCTAGCCTTTTAAGATGTCAAAATTATAGTGAGCTCGGGAGGCTTCTCTCCAAGCTTTTTGAGCATAGGAATAAAATCATAAATCAAACTAAATAACTCTTTTCTTTAGGTCTGATAGACCAAATATTGATCGAGTGGACGTTAACCATCATCATCATCATCATTAATAGATCATATTATTATAAAAAGTAAAAAACATCATAATAAAATGAAAAAAATTCTATAATTAAAAATTTTGATATATATATTTAAATTATATATTAAAATAATAATAATAATAATAATAATAAATAATTTATATTTTAACTAATTTTTATGACTTTTTAAATTTTACTTATGAATTATATTATTTATATTATTAAATAAGATTAATATTTATTTAAAACAATTAATTTATATAATTATGCTTTGGAGACTTGATATATCAAAACTACTTTCACTCACTTAAGTTTTCGTTTAAAAACAAAATTTCTTCTGTAATGGTTTCACAATATACGATTTTTATAAGTGATATGGTTAATTATGCTGTAAGGCGTTCTTATTTGAAAACAACTTTCCTAGTTGCTAATGTGTCTATGTGTGAGCCATTGGATCAAATGTTAGACGATTGAAATGTTTTAGGCCATTAGATCCACAAGTAAATAGTTTTATATTTTTTTTTATAATGTAATGTAATGATTTTTTTTTTAAATAAAATAATAATAAAGTATAAAAACAACCCATGGTATTCATGTGGAATATAGTTTATTGAATTATTTCACAGGAAATGATTTATCTTGATCAATAATAATGAATGTTCATAATTATCATTTCTTAAATAACACTCAATTTACCTTTAATTACTTAATTGTAATAGTTTGTAACTACATACATAATTTATCTAATTTTCTTTTTGTTAATGAATATCAAAGTTCTTCTATTAAAAAAAAACTATATACATATCTTTAATTACCTAATTGTAGCTAAAAAATATTACATGTTTTTCACTTTATAATCATAAACAAATTTCATATTATATGATGTCAAACTTACTCAACTTTTTATTCTGAAATTTTAAACAAAGTTTTTTACTACATAATTTTAGCTTTTATATTTTTTTTTATTTTTCAATTCAAACAAAACTTACAAAAGAAAAAACCTACTTAGTCTTTACTGTACATTATAGTTTTACAAAATTGGCATTCGTAAGTTGACATAACCCTAAGGGGTTCTTCTACAAGTTTTATCATAATATTTCCCTTCATCCAATAGTGTATTCTAGTTTATAACCTAATCCACAATGAAAGAAAATGGCTCATTATTTCACAAAGTATTAGTTTGTAACATGATCTACAATCAAAGAAATGGCTAGGTATGTCACAAGATATCATTCACATAGTGATCTATTGACGTTCTCAGTTGAAATGGATCCTATTAGATGCATGGTGGCCGGAGACACTAAAAATTCAAAATAGATATCTGTTTTGACATCCATATTCTCTACAAACCATCCAAATTTCCCATCTTACACAAAAATTTCTAACAATAACCGCTCAATATACTCTCCAATTTTTGAAACCTCCACCCATGTTGGGGAGATCAGAGTGTAAAATCAAATGTTCCTGTGGTTTTTTTAAAGCGTTCATAAACAAAACAGACAATGAGAAAGTTAATAGTGTGGTATAATAACTTATTTTTGAATCATTGTGACAAACAAAACATCACATTAGCTCACAAAATATATCTAATGCTATAAGGATCTGAGATGATAACAATGTTTTGAATCATGCTAACTAGGTGACAACCAAAAATAAGTTCTAACCACAAGAAAAAAAAATCACAAAAACTCACAAAATATATCCAATGTTCTAATGAACCCCATACATAGTGATGGACATCATGGAAATTTTAGTGAACATAGAACACCACCCTAAAATTTCTATACTCTTTGATAAATTTAGAATAACCTAAGATATCTAGATTGGATGTTAAGGTGGGTGGTACAATAATTGAGGATGCTTCTTAAAGGGTAAGGGAATTTAGATACTCTATCCTTCCAACAAAGCTATAAAAATTGAGACTTGTGGATTATAGTTTTACAAAATTGACACTATGTGAATAAGAATAAGTTACAAACATTAGGTATTTTAAAAGTAGTAAGAGGAAGGTACACGAGGGCCATGGTAATTAATGTGATTCTTTGTATTATTTTTATTTAAAATAGTAATTTGTATTTGTGTTTTTTTAAATGAATATTGTTAAATGTGTTTTGAGCAGAGAAAGCTGAGAAATGAAGGCAGAAGGATGCGAATGACATCGAAGGAGGGAGTGACACCAAGAAGTAATTCTTTGGGCGACGGACCAGACGGGCATTAAGGCGTGAGGCAGAGACAGTAATGTTAACTTGAGGTGAGCAACTGGTGCATTTAAGGGCTGCGGGATAGGCCCCATGTGTGGCCATGTGGCTAGGCCATATGCCACGCATTGAAGCTGCCACCTCCTGTATCGAATTAGGAACCCGCATCCGAGCATATACCAAGACTATTGTTATTCATATACAATATAAAATTTATGACAAGCATGAAATTAATGCTCAAATATGTAGATGAACTTGGAGTAAACTCTATTTCTGTTAATCATTTCATGCTTGTTTCAGAGAATTATTAATCACTAAAGCATTTTCACCCCCAATTTCCTATTTCAATATCTATAAAAATTTTTTTATATATGTGAACATATTATGTTGGTTTATATTTATGTTTTCACCCACAATTGCCTATTTCAATATCTATAACAAATTTTTCTGGTTGATAACTCTTATCATCAATATCTTTGAAACCTCCACGACCTGCTTCCATGGAAGCAAAAAATGCCTTTCATTCCTTCACAATGGCTCCTTCTCTCCAACAACTTATTTAACAATGTTACCGATGAAATAGGTAACCTCAATGTTCCCTACTTTTTGAAGTATCAAGAAAAACACCTGATTTTGAAAAATTGGCGATGCAGAATCAAGAAAAAATATTTTGAGCATGTTTTTGGCACTTTAAGTTTTTTTCATTTTGGTTTTTTTTTTAAGTGGTGTTTTTTATGTCGATTTTAATAGTGGTGGTGTATCATCACCAAGGTTTTTTTATAGGATTGATTTTGACACTATAAATTTTCTAATGTATTCTTCTTCTGTGAGATGTTTATTTTTAAGTGCATTTATGTACTTGTGTTTTAAAAATAAAAAATTAATTTTTTTTAAAATAAAAACTTGTAATGATATCTTCGCTTTTTCACATACATAAAAAATGGAAAAATGGTCAATATTCTAAATTTTATATTTTCTACATGTTTATGTATTGTTAAATAATTTTTCAATGCACATCAAAAAATTGTCACTAAAAAACCAATATTTTGAACCATATGACAAAAAATTACAATTTTTCAATATAAATACAATGCAAAAAATACACATTTATAGAGTTTTTGTTGAAAAAAACATGTTAAATAAACTAATTTTTTGGGAGAATCTAAACAAAAAAACTTAAGAAAAAAACATTTTTATTGAATTTTATGTCAAAAAATAATAGCAATCACATGTTTTTTGCAAAAAAAAGGGTTGTTCTCATAAAATATCAAAGTCTAAACATTACAAGTAAAACTGATTACTAGTTCTAAAAAATAAGTTTTGTTTGCAAGCATAACTTAAACATCATCAACAATATCAACTAATACATCTTCAACATCATCTAGAACAACATTGATGGCTTCTTCCGCAGCATTTTCTTCTTCATTTTGATCATCGCCATCTTCTAATGGATCTTTCATATAAGCAAATCTTCCAAAGTGTCCCTTTACAATCATTCAATATAATGGTGGTTGAGGTTCCTTTGCTTTTTTTGCCACACGTGATTCATTAAAATCTCCTTTCCTCAAACCAACTTCTTGCTTCGCATCTGGAAGGAATTTAAGAGCGTTAATTCTTTGTTGAATAAATTTGCATTGAACTAGGTCTTTCTCAATGGCAATGCAATTTCTTCCTTTTAGTAGGCAACATGCTAGTGTTGTACCTAATCATCAAGCACAAAAAAAATAAGTAATAAAATTAGTATGGAGACATAAAAAGTAAAAAAGACAATATTTAAATTTAAAGTTGTATATTAAAACTTACCTGAACCTGAGAATAAATCCAAAACCCATTATCCTTCATTTGAACATAGATCTATAATATAGTTAATCAATGCTTGTGGTTTTTGATAAATGTTAACTATATCTCCTTTGCATCTTTATCCTCATATGTTAGTTTTCTTACCACTGCATCATAAACCAATACTTGACTATGACTCTTCCCATCTACTCGATTCATAATAATATGCTTATAGCTATCATATTTTGCCCAACATTCAACATGGATGAACTCACAATCATTTATAATAGGCTGATCTTTGGAAGAAACAATATTTGAATTTTTCTTGTAACATAACATAGTTAAAGTTCAATTAAATTTTACATGAATAAAATTTTTTAGGAGGAATCAAACATACAATTTCAAAATCTTACCATGTAAGTTGCATCCTTGAGTTTGCTTTACCCTTGAAGCTTGTTCATAACATTGGAAACTGTGTGTCTGAATGAAATGTCACAAATCGCCAAAGTGGTGATGTTGTCACTTCTTGAAAACCCGTAACCACTTTACTAAAAGCTTGATAAATATATGGTTCTCTATCATATTCAATTTCTAATACTGATTTGACTATTTTATCATCCTTCACACCTTGCATTGTTCTCCAAGCTGTAATAGTCATATCCTCTAGAAGCTGCTTCATTTCAGGACCCCCCTTACTGTTGGTACATATTATGGGTTTACTCTTTCTAACCTTCTGATTTTTTATGGAAATATTCTCCCACCGATCAAAAATGTCATCGATCAAATCCCATACCTCCCCAGTTCTAAATGCCAACTGAAAATGTTATCTGTGCCTCTGAAGAGATTTGTATTCAATTTTCCATCTTTTGTTTTTTTTTCATCAATTTGATAACCTGTTTCCATTAAACATTCCTTTCGAAATGCTACACTAACTTGTGTCTTATCCCCACGACATTTTTCTATGAATTCATTATAAATAAATCTGACCCTTTGGATGAAATTCATTTTCATTCTGTACTCATTATCTGCATTATGATCCCATGCCAATAACTTTGATTCCATTTCTGTTAAGCCAGCGTAAATGATGCATTTCACAGTTTGAAAAAGATAGTTATTGGAATATTCTGCAATCAATTGTGTCTTAGCCTCTATTGAATGGTTCCCTCCAATTACATAATATTTATAATCAAAACATGTTGTCTTGTCAAATGCTTGTTTGTTGGGAACCTGACATGGATCGACAAGAACCACATAATCCACCACATGTGCATATGGATTGAACCTGAACAATGTTTTCAGATTATGTACATGTAGGTGATGGGCCTTTCTAATTTGATATTGAGATTGTCCTTCATCTAGGCCATAAAATTGGTCAACATTAAGCTCAAATGTTTGGCCACCAAGAATTAATTTATTCTTCCTCAACTCTTGTCGAATAGAATTTTGTTTTGTTTTAATAATGCCATCCTCTAACTCAGCACCTGGTGTTATGATTTCTCTACTTCCGTAAGAGCTTTCAATTTGTTCTTCATTGCTGCTCATGACCTTTACAGGTTCACCAATATTTGATTTCCTAGTCTTATTGGATAACGTATCAGTTTTTTTATAAACAAGCTCTCCTTCATGACGTACAAGAGAGACATCTTTGGAAATTTTTCTTTTTGGTGTCTGATCTGTTTTCTCCTTTTGCACAATAGTTCTCATCTCCTCCTCACTAATTCTATCATAATTTTCTGTTTCATGTTCGACACCTTCAAAAGAAACATGTTTAAGTTTACTAGATTGACCCACATTAGTGACTCTTGGTTGATCCCCTCTTTGTATTGTTGCAGTGTCACAAGCTATTGCTCTTTGCTTCAATCTCTTTTCCTCTACTTTGTCTTTGTGGAAAGTTTTGATCACATCCATAACATTTGGCACCAACATATAAATACCATCAAACATGTTTGAAAGACCCAGAACAAAATCCTATGAAACAAAATAAAACATGTCAATGATCAATAATTTATAAAAAATTGAATCATCCTTACAATAATGCATAGAGGAAATAAAAATAAGCATACTTACAATGTTATTTGCAATGTTGCTTGCTATTTCTTCAGAAAATTTTGAATTTATTTCATCTGTGTCGTACTTGACGATTGATAGATGATATCTAACCTTCTCACGTTTCTGAGCCGTCCTTGCAAGAACACAAATAGTGTTTGCATTCGGGACCATACATATGTCTCGTACTCTTCCCATCACATCATATGGCTCATTTAAGTCAATCATACCACAAATCAGATAGATGTGTATATCAGCCTCCGTTTCACTGTCTTCAAGATACCATGAGAAATCGGTTTTATCTATTTCCTCGGCATTCTTCCAATCAGAAATAAGCTTTAATGAACCTGGTGCCCCACTTGCTTGACTTTTATTAGTGTGTGCAACAATATCCTTATTGCATCCAACAGTGTCCATAGTGCGTCTAGCTGCAACTTTAGATTTGGGAGTTGTATCCATAGTGCGTCGAGCTGCAGCTATATATTTGGGAGCTGCTGCCCTAGGTGCAGAAACAATCACAGAAATATTTTTTGATGTCATTTTCCTGATATATATATATATATATATATATATATATATATATATATATATTAGTTAATGGAAAAATATTGCGGATAAAATAAATTTAATAAACAAAATTTATTTCTAAAACTAAATAGTTTGAAATTAAAGCAATAAAATTAACTATAAAAATTTTCATTTAAAAACAAAATATTATAAATCATATGTATATATATCTATATAATATGTTTTGAATACATTTTATAAAAAATTTAAAAATGTGTTTAAATTGTATAAAATAATTTAAAAAAAATAAACTAGTATTTTTAAACTTCAGTTTTTGTTTAATATTAAAAAAAAAACAAAAAAGTTACTAACTATTTATAACAAATGTTATAATATTATATATTTTTTTATTTTTTTAATTGTATTGTTATATAGTTTTTTTTAATTAATTTATTATATTGTTATATTAAAACAAATGTTTTTCTTTTAATTTATTATATTGTATTTTTTTTTTTAATTATATAATGTTTAAAAACAAATCGTAATTGTTGTTTAATGACTTTATATATATATATATATATATATATATATATATATATATATATATTGGGTTATATTTTGAAATTTTTAACAATTATTATTTAACAATGTTTTTATTATATTATATAACAATTTTTATTTTTATTTTTATACATAACAATGTTTTTATGAACTTTTAATTGTTTTATTAAAACAAATTATTTCAAAAAAAAATTAAAGAACAAAATAAAATTTAAAAAAATCAAAATTAAAAAATGTTTTGTTAAAATAAATTATTAAAAATAAATAAATAAATAAATAAATTTTAAAAAGAAAATAAAAAAATAAAAATAAAAAAACCAAAATAAAAAAAAGTTTTGTTAAAAAAAAATAAAAAATAAAAATTTAAAGAAAAAATAAAAATGAATAGCAAGGCCCGCCCATTGGGCACTGGGGGCCGGCCGGGCGGCGCCACGTGGGCGGCCCAGCCAGCCTCACGGCCCCACCTGGGCCGAGAGGTTGGTTGGGCCGCCCCCGTGGCGCTGCTCGGCTGGCCCCCCATGCCCATCGGGCGGGCGAATCGGCCCTCGGCCCAGGCGGGACCATGAGGCGGGCTGGGCCGCCCCTGTGACGCTGCCTGGCCGGCCTTTGGCGCCCATCGGGCGGGCGAATCGGCCCTCGGCCCAGGCGGGGCCGTGAGGCGGGCTGGGCCGCCCCCGTGGTGCCACTCGGCCGGCCCCCGGCGCCCATAGAACGGGCCTTGGCACGTTTGTTTTTTTTATTTTTTATTTTTTTATTTTTTTAAATTTTTATTTACTTTAAAATTTTTTTTTTTTAATTTTTTTTAATTTTTATTTTGTTTTTTAATTTTTTTTTAATTTCGATTTTTAATTTTTTTTTTTTTATAATATAATTATTAAAACATTATCTATTAATTAAAAGAAAATGTTAAAAATATCAAAATATAACAAATTAAAAAAAAATTATTAAATCACAATTATGTTTGGTTTCTAAACATCATATAATTAAAAAAAAAACAATATAATAAATAAAATAAAATAAAAACATTTGTTTTAATATAACAATATAATAAATTAAAAAAAAAAAAAACTATATCACAATACAATTATAATATATATATATATATATATATATATATATATATATATATATATATATAAAGAAAAAAAAATTAAAGATTTAAAATTAAAAAGAATAAAACGAAGATTTAAAATTAAAAAAATAAAATAAAATAGAATATAAAATAAAAAAATTCTCAAATAAAAAAAAAAAAATTTAAATAATGAAATCACTGATATATTTATGATAAAAAAAAAAACAAATAAAAAATGTTATAATATTACTTTTTTTTTTATTTTATGTGTATGGTCATTTTATGGATTTTTCTGTCTAAATGAACCTATAAGTCTTAAAAAAGAAAAAAAAATCTAAATTTTTGTTCTTAAAACCCTAAAAAATTTAGTTTTTTTTGCATTTTCTTCACTAAAAAAATATTAAAAAATCAAGGTTTTTGAACCTAAAAACCTTAAAAAAGTAGTTTTTGGACACAAAAAAACTATAGAAAAACAGATTTTCCCCAAAATCGTCTTTAAATTGATAGAATAGAAGGAAAACTAACCTTTGAAATGCAAAAAGCTGTTGTCACCAATGCCAACACAACGCCTCCACAAAATTACGAATAGCAACACAATGCCTCCAATGCCAATGCAATGCTTTCACGAAGTTACCAATGCCAATGCAACACCTCCACAAAATTACCAATAGCGACACAACGCTTCCAATGCCAATGCAATGCCTCCACGAAGTTACCAATGCCAACGCAACACCTCCAAAAATTTGCTCTAACAAATACCAAAAAACTTGATGTGATGTGATGAATAGAAACAATCATTCCTTTTAAATAGCGTATATTGTCTGATTGATTTACTGTTTAACGAATGTGGGATTAAAATTTCAAATTTAAAATATTTACATTTAGTTTATTATAGTTCATACTATAGTTAAAATACTTATTATTTGCATGTAGTTATCATAATTAATATTTTATTTAATATTTACATGTATTGAATGTTGAATAATTCAAATATAATCTCAGATTAAAAATTAAAATATGAAATACTTACATGTAGTTAATTATATTTAATATTATAGATAAAATAGTTAATATTTGCATTTAGTTATCATAGTTAATATTTACATGTAATCAATGTTTAAAATCATGGGATTAAATTTTAAAATCTAAAATATGTACATGTAGTTAATTATAGTTTAAATAGTTAATATTTACATGTTGTTATTTTTGAAAATATTTACATGTAGTCAATCTTAAACCATTCAAATAAGAAAATTATTTTAGTTTCGAAGACATGCATGAAAGGAATATTTTGTGGATATTTTGAATAGAAAGTATGGTGAAATATTTGAAGACCAACAGATTATTAATAAATTTTAAAATATATTTTAGATGAATATAACGTAAATTTAAAATTTAAAATTTAAAATATTTACATGTAGTCATTATAGTTAAAATAGTTAATATTTGCATGTAGGTATTATAGTAATATTATAGTTAATACTTGCATCTAGTCAATGTTAAATCATTCAAATAAAAGCATTACTTTAGTTTGGAAGGCATCCATGATAGAATATTTTGTAGATATTTTGAATATAAATATCGGTAAAATATTTCAACATAAACAGTTTATTAAAAAAAATGTTAAATACAATTTTTGATTAATATTTGTACCACATATATGAAATGAAAATTTTGGAGGGAAATTTTTTCGCGAAACTTTTTGGAGGGAAAATTTGGAGGGAAATTTTCAGTATTTAAGCTATATATTGTAAGTGGGAGAGGAATTTGTATCATTCAACCTATTCTTGTTGAAATCCATGGTTTCTTCTAATAGTAAAGTTTTTCTTTCTAGAACATCAACATCTTCGTCACGCAACAACTCTATTCAGAGTGATGAATATAACGGGAGTTCGTTCACCATGAATAGAGAGTCAAAAAATCGACTTGGTCGTTATCCTAAAGATGATGAGAACAAAATTGATGAGGTGCAGCAAAATGAATTTTTTGTAAATCGAGCGCCAGTTATACCAATTACTCTTAATCCTAAAGATTATGAAAGCAACAGTGATGAAGGGCATGATAAAGAAATTCCAGAGTCAAAATTTTCACTTCATCCTAATCCCAAGGATTATGAGGACACCATTGATGAAGAGGGAGATGAAGAATATCCACTTCAGCTTAATCCTAAGGATTATGTGAGAACAACAAATGAAGAGGGTAATGAAGAATTTGTAGAGTCAAAATATCCACTCTGTCCTAATCCTGAGGAGTATGCCAGCACCACTGATGAAAAGGGGGATGTAAAATTTCCAGAGTCAAAATATCAAATTCGTCCTAATCGTAAGGATTATGCGAGCACCACTGATGAAGAGGGGAATGATAATGTTTCAGAGTCCAAACATCCACTTCGTCCCAATCCTAAGGATTATGCTAGCACCACCGATGAAGAGGGAAATGAAAAATTTACAGCGTCAAAATTTCCACTCCGTCCTAATCCTAAGGATTATGCAAGCACCACTGATGAAGAGGGGGATGAAAAAATTCCAGAGTCAAAATTTCCACTTCGTCTTAATCCTAAGGATTATGTCAGCACCACAGATGAAGAGGGGAATGAAGAATTTGCAAAGTCAAAATATGCACTTCGTCCTAATCCTAAGGATTATGTCAGCACCACTGAGGAAGAGGGGAATGAAGAATTTGTAGCGTCAAAATATCCATTTCGTCCTAATCCTAAGGATTATGCCAGCACCACTGATGAAGACGGGGATGAATTTCCAAAGCTAAAATTTTCACTTCATCCTAATCATAACGATTATAATTTAACCACTCATGAAGGGGGGGATGAAGAATGTCCAATAAATATAGATTCAAGGTATTCACTTATTCCTAATCCTAAGGATTATGAGAGCTTTAGTGAGGAAGGGGAGGGGCAGGATGAAGAAATTCTAGTGAATACAAATTCAAAGCTTCCACTTATGCCTAATCCCAAGGATTATGAGAGCACCACTGAGGAAGGGGAGGATGAAGAGTTTCTTGCAAATGATAATTTTAGAGGCACAAATCTGAATATTTCATTTTCTCCAAGTGACCATTTCAAAGACACTCATGGTGATGAAGAATTGAATCCTCCCAGGGAAGAATTTGAAAGCATGGGTCAAGATGGTGAAGAATTTCTTTTGAGTCAGGGTTACAAAAGTGCCGATGATTCTTGTGAAATTTTTTCTTCAACTGATGATGGTAAAGAAAATTTTCCACGCAATGATGTTTATGAATTTCTTAACTATGTTGAGGATGATGATAGTGGGGATAATATTCCTCCTAATGGTGATGAAACTACTTTTACAAAGGATGATGGAATGATGAAGCCGTTGCAAGAAAATATTGCAACTAGGAGTAGGAGTAGACCTTTTCATATCAATTCAAAGCATTCCAGTTATACAAGGGCGAGGAAAAAATATCTCACGAAAAAAAGTTTTGTCATTCATTAGATTTCAAGTGAATGTTGTCGAAGGGATTGCTTGAAAAATATGGATTTCAACTTTGCTTTGGAGAAAAGGAAAACATATATGTCAATGAATAAAAGCATGAAAAATTCATATTTAGTGGGTTGCATGCAATCTACACTAGCAGATTGTGATTATCATATTGGGAATGTATTTCTTTGCAGAAAGTCGTTCAAAATGTTGTATTCAATTGGTAATTGTCGTTTATCAAGAATCCAAGATAGATTGGAAAAGGATCCCACATATTATTCAGAAGCACGCTATAAACGGGAGATGGGGCCATTTGCAAATACTGCTAAGACATGGATGAAAGACTTCTTTTCAAATCATGGAGAGTGTATGACAAATAAAGACACAATACATATTCCAGATAATTTCTCGAGATGAGAAATATTCATGTTATACAAAGATTATGCAGAAGCTGTTGAAGGAATTGGTAATTTTATTACATATTCTTATTTTACAAGGATATGGAAAACTGAATTCAACAATATTTGTATTCCTAAGAAGACAAGGATGGGGATTTGTAGCACATGTGCTTCTCTTAAAGCAAAAAGAGATAAATGTCAAGGGGCAGAAAGAGGTATGTGTTCAAAACATTGTTTTTTAAAATTTGATACTTATCAACTATGAAAATATATTTATTCATATGTTTCTTTTATTTCATGTACAGATTCCGTTGTCAAAGAACTTCAAGACCATCGCAATCAGCAAACAAGTGAAAGGAAAAAGTTGTATAAACATCGAAAGAAGTGTTATGATCATCCAAATAAATATCCAGGATTGATAATTGATGGTATGGAACAAAAGAAAACACTTCTTCCACATTTTTTCCGCACGCCAAAAAAATTACAGGAGGAAAATTTCATTCAGTTTCACTTGGTTGGTTGTATGGTATTTAATGAGAAGATGTTTCCAAGAGTTTTCTTCATAACTCCAAATATTCACAATGATGCAAATCTGACCATAACTATAATCCATGATGTGGTTACTCATTGGTCTGGGATTCTTCCTGAAGTTTTGTATTTACAATTAGACAACACAAGTCGTGAGAACAAAAATCAAGTTCTTTTTGGGTATCTAAACATGCTCGTTGAATTGGGGATTTTTAAAAAGATAAACGTTGGTTTCCTTCTTGTTGGGCATACTCATGATCATATTGATCAAACGTTCAATCGTTTTTCAGTAACATTGAGGAGGAAAGGTGTTGGGAGCTTGCCATCATTAATTGAATGTATTAAGAAACCGTACATTCCAGAGCCTGTTTTTCATGTGTTGGAAGAAACTATTGACATGCGAAGGTTTATTTTTGGATCGCATGGTGAGGAGAAATGCATTGAACAACTTAACGACATTAGCTTCCAGCATCAATTTCGTATCAAAAAAATTGATGGGATAGCACTTATATGGGGCAAGAAGTATTCAACTATTGAAGAATGGGGACCATCATCAGGTTTAGCATTTTTGAAGTTCATTCCAGAGCGTCCAATGTTTTCATCAAAGATATTGTTATTGCAGTCAATTTCCGAACTCCATAATGCACGAAGGCAGAAGAGAGACATAAATTATTCTGAATGTCTAGAGGAAATTAAAAGATGTATTAGAGATACATATGAATACTTTGATGTTGCTGATTCAGTTTGGTGGGAGTCTTTTTTCAGTAATCAAAGTGATATGATTTCAAGATCAATAAATGGGGATACGCTTTTGAAGACTCCTTTTTTTTGGCCACAAAATATGCCAAATGAACATGAACATCAGGAAACACACAATGTTGAACAACAACAGCCTCAAGCTATTATTAATTCCTCACAGGTAGAGGAAAGAGAAATCTATATTGGTTCTATAAGATCACATGCACAACGTGAAGCCATGGAAGACCTTTACAAGGGTTTTGTGCAGGATCTTAAGGAGGATTGCATGATAGCAGTGTTAGCAGATGAAGATCCACTTGGCTATCCATTCTAGATCGCCAAGGTTATAAAGTTCATTAATGAAAATGAAGAGATTACAGCTTTTGATGTACAATGGTATGCCACAAGTACCCACCCTTTCAATGGTGTGTACAAGCCAGAGATGGTAGTGGAAAAAAGAATTGGCAGAAAGAGAAAAAGAAAGGGCACAAATATAATTCGTCGCCGCAAAGATGTCTTAAAATTGGAGGATGTTGACATACTTGTGTATGACTTCAATTTGACAAAGAGAGGAACTGTTCGTTTGCAAACCATAAATATTTTGAAGAAATTGCTACCAGAACAATTACTGTTGAAATGGGACTCTGTAGAATGTAGACGTAAATCTACAAGACTTTTGAACTCTGAAATGGTGGGCATGCATGTTGACCCAGATGGAGCACTAGTTGATGAAAGAGAAGAATATGGATCATCTTCATCTGCATCGAGCCATTCATCTGAAGATGTAGATTATGATGGTGTGCCAGAACCTATGGCTGATTTTGAATAACTATCTAAGACACTTTTATGTAATTGATGTTTTCATGGTAACTTGAAATAAAAATTTTGACTTCCATCTCATTTTTCATGAAGTTCTGAGACATTTCTATGTTTGTTGGATTATACGTTTTAATTATGAAGAATTAATTTCTTTAGAATATCAACAATGTAACAATGAATTACAAAAATTATTTATGTTATATTCAATGTACCAATGTAGATATTTTAATTATAAGTAAAATAGAAAATAGAAACTAATGTTGAATTTTTAGATTATGCAGTGATATTACCATGATATTATGTATTGTTACCATTTGGTATAAGATACTTTTAAAGTTTTTAATAATTATATGCGTCATTGAAACGGAACACTTTGTTTTGATGCTTGATCTTTAGGTTTTGGTTGAAATTATATTTAAATTTGTCTTATGCTAAGATTTGAAAAAAGATAAATTTTTATCCTTTAAAATTAAAATTACTCTTACTTGTTTATGTTCAATGATAATTTTTTCATTTACTTTTCATTTTTTTAAATTGTTAAGTCTTATAATTTCTCCATAATTTCATTGTTCAAGTATGTTGAACACTTAAGATTGAAAAACTTTAGATTTACAACTTGTCATTAAGGTTTTTATGCGCTACGAAATTTTATCTTTAAGGTTATGGTTGACAATAATTACAATTTTGGGGTTGTTTAAAGTCAAGATATTTTATGTTTAACAACATGGATGAAAATTGTTCGAAATTATAAGCCCTTCAGACATGTATTTGTTTATCTTTAACATCATCTATAAAAAATGTTAGAAATTTACGATTTTAAAAAATGTCCTAATATGTTGTCTTTAATTCCATTATTACAAGTGTCAAAATTATGACAAAAAAATTTTTTTTGTTATTCCAACATCAACTGGTTTTGTTTTGAGGGTGTTTTTTCAATCCTTTTTTCAACAAACAATTTTGTTTTTAGCATAATTTTATAAAATGTTGAAATTTGACCTTCAAAAAAAACCAAGTGCGTTCTGGAAGACACACTTTTTTTTTTTTGGTGTTTTTTCATGTTTTTTCAGACTTTTTGGGCTAGAGTTCCCGTTTTGAGGTTAGGTTACCTATTTGATCGGTAACAGTGTTATTTCTTCTAGGCTACTATTTCCTATGCTATTTCCTTACGGCATTTCTTTTGCAACATATGGTGCAATTGCTAGTTTAATAATATTCATTTATTACATTTGTTTATTATTTAAAGAATTATGTTTCTATCATGAATATTTTTGGCTGGCTTTTTGTGATTTTATTTAATTCATTTCACTTTTAATGTGAAAGATATTTTTTAATAATAATTTAATTTATATAATTAATCAAATTTAATGCATAGTATTTTTTAAAATTTTAATAATTTATAAATAGATGTCACTTTGTAATTAAAATTTGTTTTTTTGGTTTAAAATTAGATAGTAATCCAAATTACTAGCAAAATATTTCTAGCTATACATTTGTATGTAAGTACATCTAATAATTTTTTAAATTTATGTTGATGTTTCGGGGATAAATGATCAAATTACTTGTTATTTTTAGCTATAAATTTTTATATAAGAAATATATCGTTTTTATTAATAAATTTTCAAATTTAAAATTATGTAAATAAAAAATCACATTGCCACAAAATTTGAAATGTCAAAATGTAGAGATTTTGAATTTCTCATATAATAATATAAATGAGAAATATAATAATATTTAATGATGTTAAAATTAATAATAATGTGAATATAATGGTAATACTAACTTTAATACAAATTAATATTAAAATTAATGGATGTAAAGGTTTAAATTGATGCACTTCAAATTCTATTCAAAGTGTGATAGGTTAATAATAATCATTTGAAATTTAGTTAAATAATAACTCTAATTAAATTTTACTCTAACATAAAAATTATTTCTCAATAAATAAAATAAAAATTTCATTGCATATAAAAAAATTTAAAAATTAAGGATATTTCTTTACATATAAAGATTTTCTATATATTTATTTATATCTTAACCTTCTTGATTTATATCTATATTTATGTCTTAAGCTTCTTGATTTCTTCTTTTAATAATATATAACCCCAAGACTCATACATAGATTGTAATATATGTTAGTATTCTAAATAAAATATAACATGGATATGGTAGATGAAGCAATAGCTTCATACTTTGATTATTTTCCATGCACGTCCGCAAGCCTCCATTAAGAACACAATTATCTTCATTCCTCCCTATAAAATTTAACGCAACAAGATCTATCAATCATTTTTGAATGTTTCAAAAAATGCTAATATTAATTATAAATTCTAAATATTTTATTTATACAATGTAAATAATGTTTAAAGCAATCCTAAATGTTTTTATTTCTTTCCATATCATAATCAAATACTTAATTTATAAAAAAAAAACCATTCTTTTAATTCTCACATTCCACTCACATGCCAAATCCCTAGACTAAAATGTCTATATATACTCCGCTAAATCTCACTTTAAATTCTCTAATAATAATTAAAAACCTTATTCCAAATCCATATGTATTATAAGCTTCATTGAATACTAAATTCCCTTATCCTCACTAGACCATGGTTAAAGGCTTAACTATATCTAGTCTACAAAGCCTTTTAAATAACACTAGTATCCCATTCGAAGACCATATATTTATATTTTGGTGCTTATTCGATGGTTAAAGAATTTATTAAGCCTAGAGTGAAAAAGGAGGCAATACATAATTTAATGTCACTTTATAAAGGCGTATTTTGTGTTAGAAATAATATTTTTATTATTAAAAGAAAAAGGGAAATGATGATGATAATTAAGATGGTTATAGTCCGTTGAGATTAATGTAGTCTATTGGACTTTAAAAGAGGAGAAAGAACCTAAGTTTGATTCTTCAAAATCTTGGTTTTATGGTCAAAGAGAAGGGAAATAAGTGCTCCAAGATCACTATAGGTGGGTTGGCTTAAAAAGTTGAGAAGATTGGTTGTGTGACAGATGGTAGGGAATAGAGAGTGAATGTGAGTAAGATTTGGGCAGCCTAAAGGAAGTGTTTTTCATCTTCCACCTACTTAGAATCGCAGTTCTAATAGATTGTACCATTCGAAGGGGTCTTGGGAATAGACCACCGCTTGGTCTCACTCCGAAGCTTATGGGAATTATTTTTTTATCTTAGCGATGTTAATTTTTTTCTTATTACTGGACAATACAGAGAGATAGGTATCATTATCAAGGGTGGGGTTGATCATTTCCTTATAGTATCTTAGATTCCTTTTACCCTCCAGCTCTTGATATTCCCACATCTTGTCCTTAAACTTGGAGGTAATAGTATTTTTGATATTATCTTTGCTTCTCATACTAAGCTCCTCCTTAATTCCCCAATGGTTGAGCCAGGACTAGGCATCCTTATGCTACCCGCGCTTGAGGAAAAGGTGAGGGTTTTGACTACAGTTAGATACAATTATAGGGAGTCTTTTTTATTCCATGTTTTCAAGCTTCTTCTTATACATCAGATATCTAAACACAACTGTACTTTCAATTGGGGGACAAACTAGATTCGATCAAGAGGATATGATAGGGAGTATTTCCCTTGATCTTAAGGTTGTAAGTTATGAATTTCTTTTGAATCATATCAATCTTCCTCCATGACTCTCTAGATATATTGCAACCCAAAACTTCACATTTGTATAAGACAACAGGGGTGACAAGGGTCTCAAAGAGGAACCTATTTTTACTCCAAATTTAAATATCAACCGATTTACAATTGTTTTCAAGCTCATAATAAGCTTTCCAGCCCCCAGTAATCCTTTTCTCGATGTTATAATTCCATTTGAGACAATGAAATGCCGAAATAATTATAAGAATAAACCTGCTCTAAGCACTGGTTATTATACATGAAACTACCATGGGTGATATTTTTGGATTTAATGATCATGACTTTATTTTGGTTTTACTTCCAAATCCATCGCAATAATTAAATTTTAGTATCAACATTTTGAACCTTCTAACAAGGTTCATTATCAAGATAGAAAAGTGAGAGAAATTGATCTCAGGATAGGTGTATAAATAGGGAGGGATAAGAGAAAAAATGAGCTGACATGATTAATGAGTTGTTTTTTATTAATTTGAGAACAACTCATTAATCATGTCGGCTCATTTTTTCTCTTATCCCCTCCTTATTTATACACCTATTCTGAGATCAGTTTCTCTGAATTTTCTATCTTGATAATGAACCTTGTTAGACGGTTTGAAACATTGATACTAAAATTTTTTTAATGTGATGGATCCAAAAGAAAAACCAAAAAAAAATATAGATCGCAGAAGTTTGAAATTTGAAATTGTGACTTTAGTCTTGTCGGTATTAACTGTCATACCCGTGCTGGAGCAATAGTCATGAAGAATCTGGAGCTGCTTATCAAGGTCATCATGGACTTTTTCAAGAAGAACGATATCATCGACATAGAGGAGAAGAGTAATGAGAACACTAGAAAGATCGGTGCCCTTGCACCCCGCAGATTCCAAACACTCCTCTAGCTAATCACTGTATATGCCAAAAAGGGTAGGGGATAGGGGACACCCTTTCTTAACTCCAATATTGCATTTGATGTATTTAGACCACCCCTCGTTGTTCTTAATCTTTGCAGTGATGGTCTCATAGAGACGGATCACAACAATCCTCAGCTCAGGAGGGACCATGATCTCTTTAAGTCTCTCCCAAAGTTTCTCTTGAGGGACAATGTCGAAAGATTTTCTAAAGTCCAAAAGGAAACATAAGATATCAACTTTACTATTGCAACATTCCTCCGCAATGATTCTAAGAATGGCCAGATGGTCAATAGTCCAGTGATGTCTCCTAAAACCAACTTGTCCTTTAGCTCTTTTCCCTGGATTTCAAGCCAAACTCTAATCCTTTTCTCCAAAATGAGACCGTAAAGCATGGCAAGGATATGGCTAACAATAATGGTCCTGTAGTTGGAAGGAACACTCTTGTCCCCATTTTTAAATATAGGTACAATAATGCTTTACGTCCAAAACCGAGGGAAGCTATGCGTTACAAAAAAACTGAGAAGCTTTTGGAGATAAGGAATGAGGATAGATCTTCCCATTTTAAGGATCTCAACTTGGTATCCTTGAATATCTTTAGCTTTCCCATTAGCGAGCTTATTAATTCCAGACTCAATGTCGTTAAGAGATAATAGTTCCTCCTTAATTGGAGTGATTAAGGTGGTGCCCTTCATGGCCGGAGAGTCATAGAACTTCCTAAGATAGTTGTCCCAGTTTTCTAAGGGGGTAGAATAGTTATCTTTGGTTTTATGAACAATAACATTCTACCAAAACTTTTTGGGTGTGACTTTAGAAAGGTGGAGAAGATAATCATGTCTTATATTACTATATGATCTTTTATTCCTCTTGATGTTATTTTTGTATATATTGATATTCTGCAACTTAATGATTTCATTAGGAGCATCTCTGGTCACTTTCTTGGTCATTTTGCAATCTTTGTCATACCATGGATTGGAAGTTCTATTAGACTACTTAAATGAAATATCATTAGAAAACTTGTTAATGGTTTTGGAAAGGATAGTAGTGAAATTGTAATAAATTTGATCAATGTTATTGTTATAATTCATGGGGCCTAAATCCCTCTCTAAATCCCTTAAGAAGAGGTTGGTTTTACTTCTATCAAAGTGAATGTGTATTTTTATTTCATTGCTCTCCTACATGTGGGTGGTATGCATAGTAAGATTGAGGGAGACAGACAGAGGTCTCTAGTCAGATAGAGAGAGAGAGATAAAGTCTATATTATTTCAATAATTTTTTTATATAAGAGTAAAAAATAAATATGAAAGTAAATTTTTTCATTAAATATAATACATTTTATTTTTTATTATTTTCTTAATAAATATATATTTTTTGAAATAAAAATTCCAAAATTATTACCAAATACCCAAAACTCATCATTCAAATGAAAACCTCATTTTAACATTCATGTCCCACTCAAATACGAAATCTCTAATCTAGAAAATATGTGGTGTTTAAAAGCCTTGTTCGTAATTTATAAATCTTATAATCTTCATGGATAATAAAAGCTCTTAGTTTCCTTGCTAATGGCTTGAAACCTATATCTAGTATACAAAGTTTTGTTAACAACACTAATATTCCACTGAAAGATCGTATATTCTTATTTTAATGCTTAATCGATAGTTGAAAAACACATTAAGAAGTAACAATCCTCTTAGAGGAAAAAAGGGTCATATACTCCTATTTCAATGCTTAATCCATGATTGAAGAACTTATTAAGAGGATTCTTAGACAAAAAATGGGAAATACATTAAATAATTTTTATTTTTATTTTGAATTAAGGGAAATACTCCCTATCTTATCCTCTTGATTGAATCTAGTTTGTCCCCCATTGAAAGTACAACTATGTTTAGATATCTGATGTATAAGAATAATCTTGACAACATGGAATAAAAAACACTTCCTAAAATTTCTTTTAACTGTAGTGAAAACCCTAACCTTCGCCTCAAGCGTGGGTGGCATAAGGATGCCCTATCTCAGCTCAACCATTGGGGAATTAAGGAGGAGCTCAGTATGGGAAGCAAAGATAATATAAAAAATACTATTACCTCCAAGTTTAAGGACAAGTTGTGGGAGGATTAGGAGCTGGAGGGCAAAAGGAAGCTAATATACTATAAGGAACTGCTCAACCCCACCCTTGATAATCAGAATTATTTCTCTGTGTTGTCCATCAATAAGAAAAAAATGAACATCAGTAGGATAAGAACTAATTCGCATGAGCTTCAGAATTAATTCAGGTGGTGGTCTATTCCCAGGACCCCTTGGAACGATAGAATCCCTTAGATTTTTTATTCTAAGTAGGTGGAAGATGAGAATACTTCCTTTTATAGTGCCCAACTCTTACTCACATTCACTCTCAATTCCCTACAATCTACCACACTTCTAATCTTCTTGACCTATTAACCCAACCCACCTATAGCGATCTTCGAGCACTTATTTCCCTTCTCTTTGACCATAGAAACAATATTTGAACAATCAAACATATATTTTTTCTCCTCTCTTAAGGTATGATAGACTGCACTAGTCTTAGCAGAGGGTAAGCATCATAATCATCATCATCATAAACTATGTCAAAAAAATGTAGGACCTTTTTTATTTTAATAAATTTTTTAAATAATTTTAGAAATAAATGTTAGAATGATTTTTTGATTGAAAATTACTAAAGACAATATTATTATATTAAATTTGGTTTTTTATTATTTTAAAAATAATTATATCAATACATATTTTTATTTTGAAATAATATTTTTAGCATTCAATTTAATTATAAATTAATATTGTAGTTTTTTTAGGTATGTGATAAATATGTTAAGATTTTTTATAATAAAATAAGGTTAAATTTTTATGGTTATATACATTTAACTCATATATTATTTTTTTATAACTATAATATTAGTAATAATAAAGAAGTTATAAAAAATATGATGTTGCTCAGGCCCGTTGCAACAGCGCTACTGCTGCTCATGAAGACCTCGCGCGCCTAGAGCAAGGGCTCCTTCTTGTAGCAATGGAGGATTTGGGTTTGCCCCAGGCCAAGCCTTCTTCCCCCCCCCCCCCCCGCCCCCCACCACCTCCATCTTCTGATGAAGCCTTCAGATTGTTGTTGGCTTCGCTTTCAAAAAAGAAGAAAACTGAAGCTGCCAAGTTTGTGAAGAAGCTGGATGACATTCCATAGATCTCCCTTCCTCCTGAGGGACCGATCCAGGTGGCCTTGTCTCTGGTAGATTGTGCTCTTGTGGGTCAATTTACTGGTCTTTGGCCCTCTCCAAAATCAATGGAGACTTGGGTCGTAAAAAATTGGGTTCCTTCGATCAAGAACAGTGTAACCTCATATTTATTGCGAAGGGGCTCTTTTCTGTTTGAATTCATATAAAAAGAGGATAAAGATCTGATCTTTAGGAATGGCCCCTACTTCATGGGCCCTCAGGTCCTGTATCTCAACAAGTGGACGTCAGACTTCGATCCATCAGTGGATGTCCCGACAGTTGTTCCAGTCTGGGTAAGGTTGCCGAATCTTCCAGTGCATTGCTAGAACTGGGATTCGCTAAAAAAATTAGGTAACACTATGGGAAAATTTATTAATAGGTAAAATAACAAGGATCAATATGATTGTGCCTGAATTTTTATTGAGGTCGACCTATAGGTGGGTCTACCAGAGACAATAAAAATCAATGTCGGCAGTTGGTCCCATGTGCAAAAGCTTGATTATGAGAAGCTTCCCTTCAAATGTTGAAAATGTCACGAATACAGAAACTTTGCTAGGGGTTTCCCGAGTAATGGAGAGGTAGAGAAAGGAAAAGAGGAGGGTTGGAACTAAGTTAAATGGTCAAATACTTCTCAAAAAATCCCAAAATTTGTTGGGGCTCCAAAAGGCAAAGGTTCTCAGTCAGCTTCTGATAAGAAAAACCCTAACCCTAAAGGGAAAGAAAATAATTTTGGGCCTCTCAGTTCAACTTCAGTAGAGGTCCAGGAGGTCGAGATGCAAAATAAATGGATCCTAGACAAACGGACACCCTCAGGCTCAAGGCAGCATGAAAGCTCCTCAGAAAGACCTAAGGAAAAGCATGAAGAAGTTGAAGATGAGGAACAAGACTCGGAGGAATCTGAGGAGGAAGAAGAAATAGGGGAATCACAAATCTCGGCTAGAAGATCGACAAGAGGTAGAATGCTTTCCCAGTAAAAGAGAGAGAAAGAAACATACAAAGATAAACTTCAGGGCAGTCAACCAAACCTTGAGAAATTATTGGCAAAAAATCCCAAGATGACAAGAAACTAGACACAGGGCTCCAAGGGAGCTCATCACACTCAAAAAATTAAGTGATGAAGGTTGTCTCCTGGAATTGCGGAGGATTGGAGAGAAAAGTGAAAGAAGAAGCCATGAGAAGCATGCTTCAGATAGAAACCCCATATATTCTTCTAATCTAGGAGACAAAAATGGAGGACAAAGTTTTCCTCCATACAAGTAATAAATTTTGGAATAAAGGTGGAGAATAGGCCGTCTCTGCTCGAGGAGATTCAAGCGGATTGGGCACTCTATGGAATATAAAAAAATACTAGATAGTCACTGAGATCCTAAATACCCATTGGTTGTGTTTGAAACTTCAACATCTTGAAACAAAGGAGGTGTTTAGACTCTTCAATGTGTATGTCCCAGTAAACGTAGGAGAGAAGAAGGCCTGTTGGGACTCTATTAGAAATCTGGCAAAAATAGAGAACCTGGAAAACATCATCATGGCTGGCGATCTCAACCTCACCTTGCTTATGGCTGAGAAGAGAGGAGGTAGCATTGTTAGAGACCCGAAAAGGGAATGGGTGGAGGACCTCATGCAAGATTGGGACTTGCTCGACATCAAGCTTTCAATGGTAAGTACACTTGGTCAAACAAAAGAGTCGGTCCTGGTCATATTGCTGCTAGACTAGATAGATTTATTGTTCAAAGCTCTTTTCTCCTTCTAGGTCTAGAGGCTAGAATGAAAATTATTCCTTGCAGCGTCTCAGATCATAAGCCAATCAATATTGAGGTGTTGGCACAAAAGTATCTTGTCCCTATTCCATTTAGATTTAGCCCTTTATGGATTAAAAACCCGGACTTCATGGATAAGGTCAAGGAAAGTTGGAACTATCCTTTCAAGGGCTCGCCTTTCTTTGTTTGGGAGGAAAAGCTCAGAAGAGTGAAAGCAGCTTTAAAAATTTGTGCCCAAACCCTCCCTAATCTAGCAGTATAAAGGAAGCATGCTCAAGTCAGTCTTGAGACCCATCATTTACAAATGGAAGATGTCGTAATTACTAAAGAAGTTCTAGACAGGGAGGCATATTTACAACATAAGTTCCATAAGGCATGTATGTTGGAGGAAGAGTTTTGGAGACAAAAGTCTTGCAGTATTTGGCTTAAGGCGGGAGACAGGAATACTTCCTTCTTTCGGAAACAAGCCCAAGTGAGAAGAAGCTTCAACTCCATCTCAGAAATCAAGGAGGAGTCTATTACTCACAATGATTTCATGAGCATTAAAAGGGCAACTTTCTCTCATTTTAAAAATATTTACAGTGAAGAAGGTGTGTGGAACCATAACTCTAAATTTATGGATGTGGTTCCCATAGATATTACCTCTAATATGAATCAGTCCCTGGAGGCAAAGGTCACTAGAGAGGAAATAACGGTTGTTCTCATTGCTATGGAGCCCGACAAAACCCCCAGATCGGCTGGCTTCACAGCAAGATTTCTCTAATTCTGTTGGCATATAGTGGAAACACATTTGCAAAAAACGGTATTTAAATCCCAAGCCTATCAGAAAATTCAGGGCAACACAGAATCTCCCTTTTTTTCCCTCATCCCAAAGGAAAAGGGAGCCAATGTTTTTAACAGATTTCGACCTATTTCTCTATGCAACATTGGCTACAAATTAATAACCAAGGTGATATCCAACAGATTGAAAGGTATCCTTCCTAATATTATTCCGGAGAATTAAGGTGGTTTTTTTCATGGGAGGCAGATTGTTGATAATTTTATTCTAGTGCAAGAGGTGATCCATTCAAGCCTGCAGTGAAAAGAAAAGGGAATGGTTGTCAAACTAGATCTAGCTAATGCATTTGATCGAGTTACGCACAACTTCCTCCTTGGTGTTTTTCACAAGTTTTGGTTTGGGCTTGAATTCATCAATTGGATCTATTCTTGTATCTTTGAGCCTTGGATAGCCCCACTAGTTAATGGGTGAGTTGATGGTTTCGGCAGGGATGTCCTCTTTCTCCCTTCCTTTTTGTTGTCCAAGCCTTTGTTCTAAGTTTCTATTTGAACAAGAAGTAACTTGATCAAGAGATTCTGGGCCTCAACATAGCTAGAGGAGTTAAAAATATCAACCATGCATTGTTTGTTGTCGACTCTTTTTTTCTGGGTGCAACCACTCTTCTTTCGACTACACAGTTCAAAGAAGTGTTGGATGATTACTATGATGCCATGAGCATCAAACTAAAGTGTTATATTTATTGTTGGAACATTTCAATCAGTGCTCTTAGTGCTATTTCCAGATGTCTCGGTTTTGTTGGCTCTTCCAATTGGACTTCATTCAAGTATCTCGGCCTCACAATCTTCCAAAAATCTGCCTTCAGCAGAGATTGGCTCCCTCTAATCAATAAATTCAAATTTAGGATCCAGGCATGGGGTTTCTCTTGCCTAAACATTATTGGTAAGACAGTGCTAATTAAGGTTGTCCTCAGCAGTCTTCCTATCTTTCAATTTTCAATTCTGTTGGCTCCAATCTGCATGCTCAAGAAGATGGAGGAGCTCATTCGCAGATTTTTCTAGAAATGTGGCAAAAAAAATGAAAATAGAATCCCTCTTGTCAGCTGGGATAAAGTCACGAAACCTCTTATGGAAGGTGGACTGAATTTTAAAGATCTTCGCTCTCAAAATATTGCTATGGGAGCTAAAATTATTTGGAGGCTCATGGCTTCCAAGCCAGGTTGGGTGTTGAAAGAAATATGGAGGAAATACCTCAGAGGACAAAGGAAACACTGCCTTTATAACCCCCTTCCAAAATCAGGTTCGCACTTGCTCAAACTCCGTGCGCTGGCTTTCCGACTGATCCAATCTCATGCTTACTGGATCCTGGGCAATGGAAAACACATAAATATTTGGAAGGAAAGCATCATGAACAAGCCACCATTAGCCAATGACCACTCTCTGCATTCGCTGCATACTTGGATGGAAAACGCTGGTCTAAACACATTGTGGGATATCACCTATTGGAACGACAGTTGCTGGTTAGGATGGAAGCAAATTTAGGTTCCTGTGGAGTTAAATACAGCCTTTGATTCTCTGCTCACCCTTATTCATGGCATGGCACTGATTCATGAAAGGAAGCTAGATAAAAGTCGTTGGGGCTAATCTGGCTCTTATTCTATAGCTATGGGCTATGCAAAACAGTTGGAGCTACCTCACGTCCCTCTAAACCCAGTGACTTGGAAGGGGCTATGGAGCCACAAAACCATTCCAAAAATTGACTTTTTTTGCTGGCTCATGTGTCACAACAGAAATTTGACCGATGATAGATTTAAAAAAGGAGGCTTCCATGGACCGTCAAGATGTCAGATGTGCTGTGAAAACGAATAGAATGTTTGCCATCTTATGCTAGAATGTAAATTCGCTGCAGAGGTTTGGCATGAGGCTCTAGCTCCTTGGGGGAACAACTTCACTCTCCCTTCTTCCATATCTGATTTGTTTGCTAATTGGACTCACAGATATCTAGGTGGGCTCCCTAAGAATGATAGCTTTAAAGCTTTCTGGCTTTCCCTGCCAAAGATAATCTGTTGGCAAATTTAGCTTGAAAGTAATAAAAGAATTTTTAGAGATAAAGAGAAAAATGCAAAAATAATCATAGTAAAGATCAAAATTCAGTTGAAAGAAAGCTTGGGTGATCAACTTGAAGTAACAAATTTAAGCCATCGGGATTTGGAATGGGGTGACATGATGGGCCTTCAATTATTCGTGGCAGCAAGGAAAAATAATATAAGTAAAGAATGGAAAATTAGACTCAATGAGAAAGACTTCTCAGAATGGATTATTAAGCACTCCAGCCATTCCTTATTCTTCAACGGGGTTGCCAAATGAAATCCCAGGAAATCTGGTGCAGGAGGTGTCATTAAGAATCTAGAGGGAAGAATTGAGCACAGCTATACCTAGGGCTTGCAGCATAACACTAGCATCCAAGAAGAAGTGCTTGCTCTTCTCCAAGGCCTCAAGCAAGTCAAAAAATTCGGCATCAAAGAGGTAACTATTATAGGCAACTCTCAATCCATCATAAAACCTATTGTGGATAAATATATCCCTAAAGATCTCAAATTTGCAACATTGGTGATGAGAATCAAAACAATGACAAAAACATTTAAAAGTGGGAACTTCTTCCATGTATTTCAAGATAACAATAAGGACACAGATATGGAAGCCAACAAAATTGTTCTTCTTTTCGTCGGCACCCTTTTAAGTGATAGGGAAGAAGAATGGGATCCTATCCCTTAATTTCTAGTTTTCATGTTTTATTGCATATTATTGCATCAGTTCGTTTGTATCCACAAATTAGGGAAAATTTCAGAGATTGAATCGATAGCTAGTTGTAAGAAATACCGGAACATAAGTAAATGGTTCATAGATCTCATGATAGGTGAGGAAAATTGGGAACTGCTCCGAATTTTTGTAATATGTTTCGAGGCATTCATGCCAATGTTCTAATACAAATCCATAACCGTTCCTGTAAAAAAAATAAAAGTAAAGAAGTTATAATTTTGTGTCTTTTCCATGATTTTTTTAACTTAACAATGGTTGATTTATCATGACATGTGTTTTTTGATGTCTATTAACATTTTCTAACAATTTAATTTATACAACTGGACTAATAAAATAATTCTATAAAAATAAAAAATATTTACAACATTAAAACTATAAAACTTATAAAAAATATTTTAAAAATTTAGAGGACTTTATAGGACTCCAAAAATACGTGCCAAGATAAAAACAAATATTGTAATATTACTTTTATTCATTAAGAGAAGTCTCCAGATATGGGTGTTATCATAAAATATTATGGGAAGATGGCTTAAAAGAACTCATTGAAATATTTTACTAGTAGAAATTTATTATATATAATTATTTTAATTTATTATGTAATTTATTTATTTTATTAAAAATAAACTGTTAAAACTCTCGATCATAGTGCGATGAAGCAGATCATCTCTCTCAGCAAAATTTATGGTAGTGGCTTTGGTATTGAAGCCAACCACCCTCCACATGAGTGGTAAGGGTGGCAAGAATTATTGGACATGCATTGTGAGGTGAGGTGGCGGGATGCAGGGCCGTAGACGGTGATTAAATCTGGAGGAAGGGAGGTGTGGAGGTTTTGTTAAGAAGGCAGATGTTGGTGTAGGCACAATCGCAGGAATGAAAACCTCCATCGACCTTCACATATGGTGAAATCTAGGTATGTTTATGGTTCCCCCTTCGTCTCTCATACCATTTTTTTGTTATATCAGTTAGTGATGTCTCCTTGGGATATTAAGGTGATGAATTTGGCCTTGAAGAGGCTGTTGTAGGGTAGTAAGGAACCGAACTGCTTTGAATTTGGTTTGGGGATGCTCAGGTTGTTTCTGGGTCTTTTTTCTTCTCTCTGTGAAGGAATGGGGCATGGCCTTTTCATGCGCCTCAGTGAAAGCCTGATGGGTGAGGGATATCGGCCTTATGGGTTAGAGAGGGGATTGTAAATTCATTATGGGTATAGGGTTAGGTTGGGGTCTCGGGTCCTGTATGATTCAAAGGTAGCACATTGTAGCTCCACCATAAGCCACCGAGGCTTTGTGCGATCAGAGACTGTGCTACAGAACTCCACCCGGGATGGTATTGTGACTAGTAAAGCCATTTCCGTAATTTGGGAGGTTGTGTGGTACGTTGGGCAGGCTCACACCGGGTGGGGGGTCTGGATACTACTTGAAGGGTGTGGGTCTGAAGGGGATATGAAAGCTAGCCTGGGTGTGCGTAATCAACAGGGTAAGGGGGTTTTAGAGGCGAAGTATGGTGCGAGGGTGCAAGGCCCTCAGAGTGTTGGGGATGGGTGAATTATCGGGATGCGTCCCCCAGGACACCATTGTTCTGACAATTTTTCTACATGGAATCGAAGTTGCTTTCATTACATGGAATTGTGCCCTCGTTTCCTTCCATGGACAGGTAATCTCCCTGGAAATCGTTCTCAAGATTCTTGGAAGTATCTACCCATTAATCTAGCATAGAGTATTTACCCTCTCATAATATGAAAACGCATCAATATCTAAACCTTTTTAATCGAATCAAATAACTTTCGTGTTATTTCATATGGGAGGTTTGGCTTGCCCGGAATCATCACATTTTCCAGGATGTCCCTTTTATCATTGCTAATACCTACTGTACTATTGTTAAGTGGATTGATGAACTGCCTCAGCTACAGGATAGGGTGGTGGACAGATCTTATCGTTTGAGACCTCATGAGATTTCTATTCCAGCCTTCTTTTTTGATGGTGCATGTGCTGATGGGACCATTGGCTGTGGGGCTTGGGTTAAGTTATCCAAGGAGGAGCGCATTCACTATTTCTGGAATGGCGGGATAGGTACAAATAACTTGGCCGAGATCATGGCCATCTGGGGAGCTCTTCTTGCAACATGTCATTTAAACCTTCCTCACCCATCATTTTATGGTGATTCCAAAATGATTATTGATGGATTGATGGGTAAAATTACGCTGTCCAATGTCAGCATACAGGGCTGGTTAAATAGAGCTACATGCTTATGGAACAGGCTGAATAGACCTCCTATTCATCACATATTCATAGAGAACAATTGCAGGGCAGATGGTTTATCTAAAAAGGGCGTCCAGGCGGCTTATGGAAGCATGCATATGATCCATTATCGAAATGGCTCTGTTATATGGCAGAACTCTATCCCTCTCCCATGATTTATATATTTCATACAGGGTTTAAAATTTTTGTTTTTGTATTTAATCCTCATTTTTGGTATTCGCTCCAGCTCTTATCCATGGTCTCGGCCACGATGGAGGACTTGCTGTCCATATTGGCATCGATTCGTCCCTATATTATATTCTATTTTTCACCTACAGCCGAGTTTCCCATTCAGTATCATACAGGGTTGTATGGTGCATAATTAACAGGGTTCTATCTCATGACGCTTCATCAATTAAAACCATTTCCAAGCGAGCCTGAATGTTTATAAACAAGCGAGCGTGTATATCACAAGCGAGCCTGCATATTATGCTATTTCAAGGATGGAACGGGATTATAGACTATTCGATGATATAACGTTAATCCCCTTCCATACGAGCCCGGATGAAAAGATATTGTTCATATATGATCAAGCGAGCCTGATATCTCTTATCTGACTACTTCCTGTTCTCAAGCGAGCCTGGATATTTATTTCTGATGGACCGGGCTTTCTATGCCTAGGATACATCCTCTTGTCAAGCGAGCCTGGAAAACATTTCAGATGGTCCGAGGTTTCTATCAATGAACCGTCATATGGTTTTTGTGAATTTACGTATAACTATGTATGTATCTTTGTTGTTATATGCTTGCAGGTTTACAACGTTTTTGCCTGATATGGGTATGAGTGATTACTCCCCATTTTCTGATGCCTCTTTGTATGGTTCCTTTCATGTCTATGAATTGATGTAATCAAATGATCACATTATCATGTTTCTCCTCCGTATATGAGGATCAATGTATTGTCCATGGACTGTTATTATTCAATATAATACAGATGTTTTTTTTTCCTCTGAAAAAAAAAATATATCAAATATGAAATAATAACAAATCGCATTTAGCATGGTAATGGTAAAGAAGGTAATGTAATTTTTGACTTGTTTTGTTTTCTTATGCACATATTAGTAGGAAGAAACCATTTTTATGTAAAGTAATGAACATCCATACTTTTACACAAGAATAATGTGTTAGTATGTAATTAATGTAATTTCGATAATAATAATAATAAAATATTATTTTATTTAAAAATGTTAAAGATTATTTTTTAAGTTGAATTATTAAAAGATAAAATTATTCTTTTTATCATTCTTATAATATAGTGGGATGACAAAATTATTTTTTCTATCATTTATTATTATTATTAATAGTTGTTGTTGAGGTATTGATAAGATAATTTATAGTTTATTTTAGATAAATGTCTTTTGGATTAATCGCATCATTAGTAAGTGGTCGATGTTTTGAATCTTCTAATGTGATTCATCATTGTTATCACACATACATTTTTATTTTTTATTAGGGTCACTCACCTAGGTTTCATTTTGTCCCAATAGGTTGGTTCATGAAATTGATGAAAAAACTCATGAAATAGTCATTATCCTAACTCAAAAATAGCCCATGGGTCATGTCATTAGAGTCAAATCCATCAAAATCTACCTTAGGTTCGCATGCATTGGTTTAAAGTTTGATAATGGCCAGCTATCTGATTTCTCCCGATTCTGCAATGAATTCTATGCAAAACAGGTGATTTCCGCTACCAAATCACCTCAAAAGTTCTTAGCAAATTCCATTCACTTAGAAATTGTGTTTTTTTGCAAAAGGTTTAGATATTGATGCGTTTTCATCTTATGAGAGGGTAAGTGATTAGGAGATGATGTGTTATGCTCAAAATTTAAATTTCTTGAAACAGGACCAAACCTGAGCAACCAGAAAGGTCTCATCGTTGTGATTCTGGCGCCATGAATGGTTCGAAAAACTGATTTCGTATGAGGAAGATATCGTGTTTTGTCTGTTTTCCCAAATAGTAAATTTTTTTTGAATGGATGCCCAGTCAGCATGAAAGTATAGTCAGAAAGTATATTCTAGAGAATATTCTCTTTTCTCACAGCCAATAAGATTGCACCATGTGGCATGTTGTGGGCCACTGATTTTTGTGGTATGGAGGTGTGTACTGACCATTGGATGGTTTTTTTATAAGTCGTCGGATGAGAAACACGTGGCAAGCCTGGAGGCTGACACGTGTCCTCAAGAGGTTCTTGTAAAATTTTGTTGGAGTCGACGGGGGTCGATCCCGCGACCTCCGGCCCACCGCAAAGACCTCTGACTAGCCTGCCTACGATGTGTTTCTTACCACTATAGGCCTCCGCATTGATTTATTGTTTAAAAGTTTTGCATATGGGGGAAGGCGATCGCCAGTAGTCCCAACCCTCTAGAGGCCCCGTGTTGCAGTCACATAATATATGCCAAGCATAACATTAAACATTTAAACCAGCAACAATATGGTGTAACCTCCGGCGGAGGTTTGTACCAATCACATGGTGCAGGGTAATGGCTTTCAATGACATGGTTTTCGGAACCGTGCCACTCCGGGTTCCTTGCCACCATGCGGATTTTTTTCAAACAGTAACCACGAAGTTAACGGTGAGGATCGGTATGTGACCACCCCGACCCCAAACTTTTTATGTCTATCTAAACATTTTATATGGCGGGAGCTGTAGCACGCCCCTATTTTTAGGGTTTTCATTAAATTTAACTCCATTTAATTGGTTGTCTGCAGTTTTAGTGGAGCTTTTCTAGCTTTCATTAAGAAAAATGCATTGGGAGGTCAATTTTCGACCAATTTTGGTGAAAAAAGAGTCTACCTAGACTAGTTTGAGGATTATGGAGCCATTGGTGCAGACAAAATAGCCATTAGAGGCATGTAAACACATGTCATTTGTAATTTTGAGCATAATGACAAAGAGGGACATGCCACTGGGAGCTGGACCAGCAGATGTAGCCCAAGAGGGGTGAATTGCTTCATCATGCCTACTGTGTAAAACTTATGTGTGATTGTATTTCTCTGTTATACACTGCTTTTTAGTGTTTTTAAGGCTTATTTTCATGCTTAAAGTTAACTAATTCATCTATGTTTCATGGTTAAAACACTCATTCCTTAAGCAAAAAAATAGAGACAAATTGTACATGTTTATATTACTGAAAGGGCACTTAGCACAACAAAACTAATACACTCATTTCAGATCAAGTTCGTATCGAACCCAGGTTTTTAATCTATGGTGTTTTTATGGGCAAATATTTGTTAACTATTTTCAAGGCTTTTCATGCTTACTAGGCTGAAGATTAAGAGAGGAGAAGGCAAATTGGTGGAATCAAGAGGTTCTCAAAGTGAGAAATAGAAAATTAGGGCAAGATTACCACATTCTCCACTGCCTAGTTCACCTCCAAAAGAAGCAGAAGAATAAATAAGCATCCCTCCAGGAGAAGGAGAAATCCATGAAGAGATGGATCCCAAAGAGGAAGAAAGAGTGTACAGAAAAGAATTTATTGACTTAACTGAGATGGTTAGACTCCTTTATCAAGAAAGGAATAAGACACTAGAAGAATAAATGTCTAAACTTCACAAGTAAGGACAGGGATCATCATGAGCCCACAATGATGAAGATAAATCAAAGAAGGGAAATGAAGGAAATGGAGACAGTGGAAAGTCTCCATCATCACCCTCATCTTCATCCTCGTCATCCTCTACTTCATCTTCAGTACATAAGCCATACAATTCAAAGAACACGAATAAAATTCATTTTCTAAAACTTGATGTTAAGTTTGAATTGCCAATGTTTAATTGTGAAGTCAATGCAGAAAAGCTTGATAATTGGATTAGGCAATTGGAGGTCTATTTGAGAATCCAAAAATTTCATGATGATGATACCAAAATACAACTAGCTTAATTGAGAATGGAAGGTGGAACACTTGTTTGGTAGGAAGCCAAGACAAAGGAGGAGATCAAGAAGCATGGTAAGATTATTCTATCATGGAATGATTTCATTTCTGCAATAAAACAACAGTTTCATCCATTAGCTCACATGCAGAAAGCCATAATGGATTGGAAAATTTTTAAACAATTGAAAGGACAAAATGTACATGTGTATACTAAAGAATTTAGAAGATGAGCTCTTTTATTAGGAGTAGATTTGCAGAGTCAAGACACTTTGCTCAAGTATATAGGAGGCTTACATACCTACCTAAGACATACTATCCTCATGTTTAACCCTACAAGCCTAGATGAAGTTTTTGTAGAAGCCACACATTTAGAGGCAAGGGGAAAACAAAACTTAGATGAGAATGAGGAAAATGAGTTTAAAGGAAAATGGAAGAAAAAGAGAAATCCAAATATCAAAAAAGAGAAGGGAAATTTCTTCTGCAAACACTGTTCTAAAACTAGCCCTAATGAAGATCATTGTTGGAAACTTCATCCAGAGTTGAAACCAGAAAGTTTTAAATCCAATGAGAAAGCCAAGGAGAAAGGCAAAACTGTTGCAATAACTGAACAAGACCTAGGGTGAGATTTAGGAGATGAAACAAAAATCATAGCTATGGGACTAAAGAACATGAAGGGGAAAGAGATTGAAACAAATGAAGAAGAGAGAATTGAACTGTTTCATGTGAGGGTCATTTCCAAACATACCAAGGTTGACACATTGTTTGACAGTGGGTCACAAGAAAATTTAATCTCTAAATACTTGGTCAAGAAACTTAATCTTGAGACCATTCCACATCCGAAACCATATCCACCTGGTTGGATTTGTAAGGATGAAAATTTACAGGTTTCAAAGAAGTGCATGTTGCGCTTTGCAATAACTGCACATTTCATTGACACAGTTGAATTAGATGTTGTTCCACTTGATATAACAGGTATGGTGTTGGGAAGTCCTTACATGTATGAGAGGAAAGCAATATTCCATCGCCATGAGAACAAATATCATTTATTCAAAGATGGCAAGGAGTATATTGTGAGAGCTCATCGCAAGAAACTAGACACTTCTTTAGTTAATGCAGGGAAAATTAAGATGCTAGTCAATGCAAGCCAAAACTTTACATTGATGATTATTAAACAAAGAGATATTTTACATCATCATTTCCAAACAAATGTTGATGTATGTAATGAGTTGCTTCGGTTTGAAAGGAGGTTGTCTTTGAAAGAAGATGACAAGCAGTTGGAGCATCAACATTGGTGTTGAACGGTGTTGAAAAAAAAGTGTCAGTGCAAGAAGTTGCAAAGGTAAAAGAGAGGGAAAAGCAACTTGACAAAGAAGGCACAGGATTCAAAAATTTTCATTGCTAGTTTCTGAAAGGCATGGTACAATGGCGAAGAAACGTGGTCAAGAATCCACACAAGTTCAAGATAAATTCAGCAAAAAATCGCCATAAGGACAGAGTGCAAGGTGAGAACCATTCCAAGTTTCCTTTGATTATAGACCAATGTAGTAACAAGATGATTACTACAAAGTTAGATTGTTGTTCTGCAAGTTCAGAAAATGTGCATCATGACAGTGTCAAAGACAACAATGCATGGTCAATGGAATCAAGGAAAAAATCGTCTTTTCATGAAAAGCTCTAGTTAATGAAATTAGGGAAATTTCATTAGATAAATATTGGAAGAGTGGGGACATAGTGTCCTCATCTTCATGTTCAGTAATCCAAAGAGCTTTTGGGGTCCAAAAGTTTCCCAGTATGGAGGTGTGATCAGAAGATCATGTGTTATGCTCAAAATTGAAAGTGCTCGAAACAGGACCGAACCTGAGCGACCGAAAAGGTCTCGTCATTGTGATTCGGGCACCATGAGCGGTTCGAAAAATCGATGTCGTATGAGGAAGATATCTCATTCTATATGTTTTCCCAAACAACAAAATTTTTTTGACTAGATGCCCAGTCAGGATGCAGGTACAGTCAGCAAGTATATTCTAGGGAATATTCCTTTTTCTCACAACCAACAGGATTGCACCATGTGGCATGTTGTGGGCTGTTTATTTTTGTGGTACGGAGGTGTGTACTAACCATTGGATGGTTTTGTTATAAGTCGTCGGATGAGCGACACGTGGAAAACCTGGAGGTCGTCACGTGTCCTCAAGAGGGTCGTGTAAATTTTTTTTGGAGTCGGCGGGGGTCGACCCTGCTACCTATGGCTTGCCATAAAGACCTCTGACCAGCCCTCCTACGATGTGTTTCTTACCACTATAGGCCTACGCGTTGATTTATTGTTTAAAATTTTACATATGGGGGGAGGGGACTGCCAGTGGTCCCAACCCGCTGGTGGCCCCGTGTTGCAGTCACATGATATATGCCAACGATAACATTAAACATTCAAACCAGTAGCAATACACTATAACCTCCATGGATGTTTGTACCGATCACATGGCACGGGGTAATGGCCTTCAATGCCACGGTTTTCTGAACCATGCCACTCCGAGTTCCTTGCCACCATGCGGAGTTTTTTCAAATGGTAACCACGGAGTTAACGGTGGGGGTCGATATGTGACCAACCCACCCCCAAAATTTTTATTTCTATACAAACAGTTTATATGGCTAGAATTGTAGCACACCACTATTTTTAAGGTTTTCATTAAATTTAACTCCAGTTAAGTGCTTGTCTCCACTTTTAGTGGAAATTTTCTAGCTGTCATTGGGAAGAATTCATTGGGAGGTCAATTTTCGACCAATTTTGGTGAAACAAGAGTCTACCTAGACTAATTTGAGGATTCTGGAGCTGTCGATGCAGAGAAATCAGAAATTAGAGGCCTATAAACACATGTAATTTGTAATTTTGAGCATAATGAAAAAGAGGGACATGCCGTTCGGAGCTGGACCAGCAGATGTAGCCCAGGAGGGGTCAACTGCTTCATCATGCTTACTGTGTAAAACTTATATGTGATTGTATTTATCTGTTATACACTGATGTTCAATGATTTTAAGGCTTATTTTCATGCTTAAGGTTCACTAATTTATCTATGTTTCATGGTTAAAACACTCAATCCTTAAGAAAACAAATGGAGTCAAATTGTACATGTTTATATTACTGAAAAGACACTTAGCGCAGCAAAAATACTACACTCCTTTCAAATAAGTAAGGTCGAGTTTCCATCAGATTTTTACCTATTTTAAATCATTATTAAATGTGTGTCATGCATGGTCATCACTTTAACTTTTTCCTTTTTCATAATTTAAACTCCATGCATTTGAGCTTAATCACTTACCTTGTCAATCACTATTAGCTTCTTTTGCCACCTTCTCCCTTTTGTATAATTATACCTCTAGCTGTTGTCATAAGTTATATTCCACCATGTGTTAATAAGCAACTTGTTGTTCAAATTGGTTTCTTTGCAAGTGTCACCTTTTCATGAAAGCCAATGTGGTTATAAAGGAAGATGGCCATGAGGAAGAAGAAAATAGAGGATTATGCATGCAATATGAACCCATGGACGTCAAGATACTCATGGGAGACCTTGGTGTTGTAGAGGATTTCATCAAAGTTGTTGCATGAGTTTTTATAAGAAGATATAAATGAATTTCTCTATTTTTTTACTATTTGAGTAGTCAACTTCAAGAGAATTTGTGGGCAAACAGAGGAGAATTATTAAAAACTGAGAGAGGTTTTTGTCAAGCACAAATCCAATAAAATTAACATCTTTCATTTTTCTCATAGGTGCTACCAATTTGGAGATTCAAAGATGTCTTTTTGCTCTATTCTCAGAATGTGTTTTTTCTTGTTTTAGACATCTTTTTCAAATACCAGTTGTGCACACCTACAGATGTTTTTCAAAAATCCAATAGAGGTTTTTCTTCATCATGAACCAATGTAAAAAAAATGAGTCCCATTTTGAAAAATATATCAAGGATTCGGAGATATGAGCTCATTTCTGAGCCCTATTTTTCATAAAAAACAACAAAATTATGAGTTTTTTTTTCCAATTAGGAAATTTCATAGCGAACTCTAGGCTTGAAGGCCAGATTTCTCTATGAAATCCATGTAGGTTAATTTTTCCAAGAAATACCATTTTGGTTGGAAATCAATGGAGGATAAGAGTTGTGTTTATCTTATAGTGTCCAACAAACATATCTTGATCAGAAAAAGAATAAAAAAATGAGTATGGATGGCTGAAATAAATATGCTATTGAACTATGCTACGAAACTACCTAAGGGTGCTATGTTTTTGCAGCAAATTACTTTTAATGGTATTTGGAGGTTTGAAAATTGTTTTGAAGAGTAGCCACCCGCGTGGAGATATTCAAGATGGCAGTGGACCACCCCAACAGGGATTCACTATTTGACAAGATTGTCACCTATCCAACTCAACATGAGGACAATGAGAAAAGCTATGTTTATCTTTTCCTAAAAAGTAGGAGTGTTAGTTCATAAATCTAGTGGGTACATTTATGTCTTGGTGATGGTGAAGGCCACTTGAGCACCTCGTCAATATCAATGTAAATATCCCACTACTGCAAAAAATTAATGTAATAAATGAAAGGCATAGTCTTATTAGAAGTATAAGTCTTAATAGATTAGGATTCTTTTTGAGTTCCAAGAATGTAGTTTATGGCTAAGGTAGGTGTCAATATTATGGTTTGATGATCTAGCCAGCTCGACAGATCCAGTGTAAGAAACAAAATTCTATTAATAGGCAGAAAATCGAAGGAGAAAGGGTTAGAGAATGTCATTTGAGACTACTACTATTGTTAATTTTTGAATATCAGTAATATACAATGATGGTATTTTCTGCTTTACCTGAGATTCTTTGACTGTTGCAATTAGCTTATGTCTTATGTTTCCTTAATATCTTTTTCCAATATCTTGATGTTGAATTACTCAGAATTCATGTCCTCATGCTCTGGATTCCTTTTAACATTGAGTTATTGAATATTTTATGTCTTAGTATCGTCTTTTCATTGAAATAGTAAAATCCTCAACTTCCACAAAGAGATTCATTTGTCACTAAATTCCTTCATACTGACTCCATGAGCCCAATGGTAGTGAAACCTATTTCATTTTTCACTTGCAATAAAATACACTAAGACACTTATCATAGAGTTAGCCATATGATTTGAAAATTAATTGAGAAAATCATTAGGTAAATTGAGAGATCCCTCTCAGGTTGAAGAGGCTAATCCTAAGTCAAAAGCTAGTTTGAAAGAGTTACTGTAAGTTGTCTCGTGGAGCAGCCCATCAGTACCAATTTAGAGATAAAATTTTGGTGCATCTATTGAGAGTCTAAAGACATATTTCCTGAAGTTTGTGCTCAAATAGTGATGTTGAACTCTTGGAGTTAGCATGAGCTCAGAAACTTACGAGCCGACATTTCTACCTTAGCGACTCCATTGTTGAAGAATTCAAAAATTCATAGCTTCGTGGTGATTCCACAGGACTTATGAAGAACGTAGATGCTGTCATTCTTGTTTCGAGGTATGCATGTATAAATTTTTCAAAAATTTATTGTTTCCTAAATCCTTTTCCCAAGGATGCATATTTTTCAAGGAATGGTCCAAAATTTAATGGAGAAGATTTGATTTTGACCTTGAAGCATATATCAAATTTTCGTGACTTTACTGAGCTTCTTAGATTCAGACATGAAAATATTTTCATGAGATTATTCTATGATTCATGTCAAGGGAAATGTAAAAAATGGATTGAACGTTTTCCTGTCAGATCTATTAAGTCATTTGCAAATTTTTTGCTTATATTTTTGGAAACATGGATGGAAAAAATAGAGTTGGTGGAAAACTCTCTTTCCATTCAAGGTTTTAAGAAATGGAATGATGATCACACTAATGAGGAAGTGGATGGAATTTTTTCTTAGGCCTTGTATTCTTATATAAAGTCATTTGAGTGTAATTCAGAAGATAAGATTCAATTTTTGGATGAATTTGCTAAGAACATTGAGAAAGGAATTAAAGTTTTAGAAGATCAAATTCAGTCCTATAGTCTTCATGGTCAAGATCAGTCTTTTGAAAACTTTTTCATACCAAAATACAAAGAGAAGGTGGTGCTACCTTCCTCTTTTTAGATTGAGGAGGAATGTCTTGTTTTTCAAAATGAGTTTGATAGCACACAACTGAAGTCTTATGTTTCTAAAGAAAGCATATATGAGTTGTCTAAAACTGCAAAATGTCTTGAGAATTATCAAAAAAACTATGTCTTCTATGATCCCATAGCTGACTACATGGAAGAGTTATATAGTCCAGCTTTTCAATTATGTTTTCACTATGAAAATCAGACCTATTTTATGTTACCTTTTTCATTACAGTATACAGTTTTCTTTTGGTTTAGGCACAATCAAGGAGTTCAGGTATCATATCATCTGACTCGCTTTAGGTTTGAATATGTAGCTTGAATCAAACATGAAGATTGCAGTTGTTACGGTAGGTAGGAGTGTGTGTGAATAAGCTCAAGTATTCTGAGCATATTTTCAGCATGTACAAATTTATTCTTCAATTTGGATTGCAATTTTCAACAAGCTTGATTCCGAGGAGAAGGCTATAAGAGTTTGGCAAAGCCTTCATCAATTTCAGAAAATTTCAGTTTTTAAAGGAAGGAAATGGGACTACAAGTTCTTTGTTGTACCACAGGGGCACACCATCCCCAGTGGAGCCACTGTTATGACACATAAATTTTATTTTTTTTATTAGGGTCAATCACGAAGGTTTCATTTTGGTTCATGAAATTGATGAAAAAACTCATGAAATAGTCATTATCCTAAGTTTAAAATAGCCCATGTGTCATGCCATTAAAGTCAAATCCATCAAAATCCACCTTAGGTTCACATGCATTGGTTTAAAGTTTGATAGTAGCCACCTGCCTGATTTCTCCCGATTTCGCAGCAAATTCTATGCAAAATAGGTGATTTTTGATACGAAATCACCTGACAAGTTCGTAGAAAATCTGTCATTCGCTACAAAATCATGTTTTTTTCAAAAGGTTCATAGATTGATGATTTTTCATCTTATGATAGGTTAAGGTCAAGTTTCCATCACATTTTTACCTATTTTAAATTAGTATTAAATGTCTGTCATGCATGGTCATCACTTTAACTTTTTCCTTTTTCATAATTTAAACTCCATGCATTCGAGATTAATCACTTACCTTGTAAATCCATATTAGCTTATTCTGCCACCTTTTACCTTTTTTCTAATTATACCTATAGCTATTTTCATAAGTTATATTCCACCATGTGTCAATTAGCATCTTGGTGTTCAAATTGGTTTCTTTGCAAGTGTCAGCTTTTCAAGAAAGGCAGTGTGGTTATAAAATAAAATGGCCATGAAGAAGAAAACAAACAAAGGAGGCTCATGTGTGAGATATGAACCCATGGACCTCAAACTACTCATGGGAGACCTAGTTTTGCAGAGTATTTCATCAAAGATGGTTGCATGAGTTTTTACAAGAAGATACAAAGGGATTTCTCTGTTTTTTTTTACTGTTTTAGTAGTCAACTTCAAGAGTCGTTTGTGGGAAAACATACAAGAATTCTTAAAAAAAGAGAGAGGTTATTGTCAAGCATAGATAAAATAAAATTAACCCCTTTCACTTTTCTCACAGTTGCTACCAATTCGGAGAATGAAATATGTCTTTGGGCTATATTCTTAGAATGTGTTTTTTCCTATTTTAGACATGTTTTTCAAATACATATTTCGGACACCTCGAGATTTTTTTCAAAAAACCAAGAGAGGGTCTTCTTCAGCACAAAATCATTTACAAAAGCCTCCTCCCATTTTGTAAAATCTAGCAATGCTTCGGAGATATGAGATCATTTATGAGGCCTATTTATCAGGAAAAACAAAAAAATTCTAAGTTTTCTGCCAATTAGGAAATTTCATAGCAAACTCTAGGCTTGAAGGCCAGATTTCGCTACAGAATCACTGCAGGTTACTTTTTGAAAGAAATATAATTTTTTCTAGAAGTCAATGGAGGACAAGAGTTGTATTTATCTTATATTGTCCAGCAAACATATCCTAGTCAGAATAAGAAGAAAAACATGAGTTTGGATGGTTGAAATAAATATGCTACTGAACTACACTATGAAACTGCCTGAGGGTGCTCTGTTTTTGCAGTGAAGTACCTTTAATGGTATTTGGAGGTTTGAAAAATGTTTTGAAGAGTAGCCATCCACATGGAGATATTCAAGATGGAAGTGGACCACCCGAGCAGGGATTCACTACTCGACAAGACTGTCACCTATCCAACTCAACATAAGGACAATGATCAAGGCTATGTTTATCTTTTCCTAAAAAGTTAGAGTGTTAATTTCTAAATCTAGTGGGTAAATTTATGTCTCGGTGATGGTGAGGGCCACTCAATCACTTGGTCATTATCAATGTAATTATCCCATTACTGCAAAAAATGAATGTAATAAAATAAAGGGAGAATCTTATTAGAATTATAAGTCTTAAAAGATTAGGTGTCTTTTTCAGTTCCAAGAATGTAGTTTATGGTTAAGATAGGTGTCAAGATTATGGTTTGATGATATAGCCAGTTGGGCAGATCCAATTTAAGCAACAAAATTCTATTAATAGGTAGAAACTCGAAGGAGAAAGGGTTTAAGAATGTCATTTGAGACTACTACCATTGTAAATTTTGGAATATTAGTAATATATAGTGATGGTGTTTTTCTCTTTACCTAGAATTCTTTTACTGTTGCAATGAGCTTATGTCTTATGTTCCCTTAATATATTTTTCCAATATCTTGATGTTGAATTAATCATATTTCATGTCATCATGCTCTGACTTCATTTTAGCATAGATTTTTTGAATATTTTCTATGTGTTAGTATTGTCTTTTAATTGAAACAGTAAAAGCCTAAGCTTCCACAAGGAGGTTCATTTGTCACTGAATTCCTTCATATTGGCTCCATCATCCCAATGGTAGTGAAACCTATTTCATTTTTCACCTGCAATAAGATACACTAAGACACTTATCACAGAGTTAGCCATATGATTGGAAAACTAATTGAGCAAATCATTAGTTAAATTGAGAGAGCCCATTGAGAGAGCCCTCTCAGGCTGAAGAGGCTAATCCTCAGTCAAAACATGGTTGAGTTACTATAAGTTGTTTGGTGTAGCAACCCATCAGTACCAATTTACAGATAACAATCATTAGGAAAAAGTGAAAATATGATTGATCTTAATGAGTAAATAGCGAGGATGCATCATTTCTCGATAGATAGCCATTGAAAACTAGTTGTTGAAAAATAGCCATTAAAACTAGTCATTATTAGTTAGAGAAATTAATTACACAAGGTTAATAAATAATAAATGATTTTTATTAAACAATAAGCTATAATGAAAATTATTTATTAATATTATATAAATTATTTAAATTATAATTTAATAATAAATATTTAAACTAAAGGAGGGCTATTTTAATTTTATTATATAATTTATAAAAAATCTTATTTATGAGTAAGAATAAAAATACTAAGAAAATATAAAAGGTAAAATTAATAATAAATAATGAAATAGAAGAGGGTTTTTAATTTATTTTAGAATTAAAAAATTTAAAAAAAAAGTAAATAAATAAATAAATAATTTTAAGAAATTATCTGGAGAGAGCAAGAGTCCAACTCTTACTCAATTTCCACCCATCCTCCCTATTGAGATTCTTAGCATGCCTCTCAATCTCAATAGCTTCCCTGAGCTCCCTGTGTTGGAAGTGAAAAACCCTAGCAATGACTTTGGAGTCCTCAATGCCAACATGGTGACACGATTTTTCCGCATGCTCTGCTAGAACTGAGGTGCAGGATTGATTGTGCCTGATGCCTGCCGCATGGTCCTAGATTCTCTGTCAAATACACTGACTTGTTTCCCCAATATAGGGAGTACCACATGAACACGAAACCAGATAAACACCCTTCATGTGTTTAGAGTCAATAGGGTACTTGACTGAACCAAGCGAGTTTCTAATAGTACAAAGAGGCTTGAAAGAAGAGGAGACATTATTCCGTTAAGGACATGAGCGATTTTTTCAAAAGTGCCTTAGATAAACAAGAGATGAAATTTGGAGATAGGATCTTCCCGAGAGGATTTTCCTTTTTTCCCTTATAGGCATTTTGAAAGGCCTTAAGGCGCTGAGGTCTAGTATAACCATTATTCTCAAACACGTCAAAAAGATGGGATTTCTCTAATATTTATTGGTCAATTTGGGCATCATACCTTATGACCTCGTCAAACTAGACATCATCCCCAGGACCAATGAAATAGGGTCTATCATCCCCTTACATTTCAGTTTCTATATTCCCTAAGAGAAGAAAAATTTATTTATGGCTTCTATTGTGAGATTTACAAGGTTTGAAGTATATGTTATATCACTTATAGACTCACCAACGCAGCCTATAACATTGGGGGAATTTTGAGGTCTAAAATGGGCCTCCTAAGAAGAATGTACAACCAAAATAAAATTTATAAGAACCAATAGGATTCAAGATGATGATGTCAACCATGGGGGATGAATCACTTTTTTTGGAGTAAAAAAGTAAAAAGAATAATAAAACAATAAAACAATAAAACTACTTTTTCAACCTGTATTTTCAACTTATCTTCCTAATTTTTTACTCAAATTTCGAGTGAGAGTACTCGTTGGATGCAAAATTTAATTCCTCATCCAATGAGTACCCATTTTTCATACTTTCGATGGACCCTACTACATGAAAAATGAGAAATACATGAAAAAACGTGATTGCAATCACGTTTTTAACGTATTTCTCATTTTTCATGTAGCAGGGTTGATTGAAAGTATGCAACATGGGTATTCCTTGGATGGGGAATTAAATTATGCATCCAAGGAGTACTCCCACTCGAAATTTGAGTAAAAAATTAGGGATATAAGTTGAATATATGGGTTGAAAAAATAGTTATATTATTTTTTTTCTTTTTTCCCTCCAAAATTTGATGATGTAATCCAATATTAATTTAAATATTATTTCCACTATGATTTTATAATTTCCTTAGGAGGTCCATTTTAGACCGCAAAATTCCCCTAATGAGGGACTAATTGTGTTGCATATGCAACATCCTCCATTCAAGGGTGCACTACAATGCACTTCCCGACGTTTAAGAGTGTGTTGGTCACCTAGGAGTGGAATTCTCATTGTTCCAGGAATATCCACATGGCCAGTGCCTTATAGAAGATTCCATATGTGTCAAACTTTGAATCCAGGTGTCCATATAACACCTCTGAACTTGGGAACATGTATTGCCTATTATTAGAAAGTCATTCTTTGAGAAAACACCATCAGTTTCCCTATAAATTGAGCACATATCATAGTGCTAGGGAAGGAAAAATTTTGGTAAAGAAATGTTGTTGGATTCTCATTTGAGAGAGTGAAAGTATTGATATGATGCTGGTGTGATGTTGGATGTTATGAGGTTGCCATATCCAAATCCTGAAGGACTGCTCTCCTGACAGCCCTCTCTGTTGGCTCATCTACTCCTTTCTCTGGATGTCCCACTAGTCGATCTAGGCCTACATCTGCATTACATTAAAACTTTGGTTTATTCTTGAGAAAAAATAAAAATACAAAAACATGTATAAACCATGGAAAAATAAAAAAACATGGTCAAAACATTCTTACCAATTGCACTCCATTGAGTGCCTTCTAGTAAAGATAAATTTGAATCTCCTCGGAAGTCGATGCTTGCATATGCATAATCATCGATGACGATCATCTGTCGCCTAAACCAGGCAAAGAATGAAGTCTTGAACACGATGGTCGATTAACTACCATGTCTAGCCATAAGTTCTAGCCATCTCTACATCCTTGGATCTCTAGGGTTAGATCTACCCAACATCACACGTTGAGGCTACATCATTTGAATCCGCTCTAAGGAAAAATAAATGAGGATCGAACCATAGTTGAAAATTTTCTTCCTTCATCCCTTTGCCTTGCTTAGTTGTTCTTTCATTTGAGAGAGTACAACTTTAGCCCATTTGAAAATTGTTGGTTTCAAGCACTCTAGTGCATATTGCATGTAAGATCTGTTTGCTATGTGAAGTGTAGCAGTACTAGCAAGCTTTGGGATCGTGAATAATATGGTTCTCAATGGCAAATCACGAACACTGCAGATTTTTATTTTCCCATCCTTGCTAGGTTCTGCCCTTAGATTGCAATATTGCAATATATAATTTCTCACCGTCTCTCCTCCGAGAGCAGACCTTGAAATAAAAATGGGTAGACCTCTCCTCAATAATCCTGTGATAAAATAGATATCCTCCACTAAAATTGAGACCACGTTGTCCCCAATAATGAATGCCTCAATTGATGGATCCCATGCACCAACAAGTAACTCCAATAGTTTCATTTGTTTCCTCATACCCGATAGTTTGAAGTACTTCAACAACCCACAGTCTCTGAGGGCTCATACAGTACCTGGATCATTTAGGGCAATCATGTTTTGGTCCTAATGTTCTCTTTCCCTCAATGTAATCATCATTTTGGTCCATGGAATCCCTAAAACACAATCATAAGACTCATAAGGACCCATTTCATGCAAAAAACAAGGAAAAAATTGGGCACACTCCAAAGTAAAAACTGTGAATTATGCCCAACGCACCCCTAGACAAGGGACAGTGCATTGCAAGTGCACCTGGCCTTCAATTCCAGTGCACTGCAACACACCTTTTGACATTCAAGGGTGTGTTTTCCTATGTGCAAAATACATTTACCCTAAGGGGCCCAAATCCCTAAAAAACTACACTGAAATGAAACAAAAAGACAACTAAAGGAAAGAGGAGGTTTATACTTGCAACCTGGATCAAACTATGAGGAAAACCATCCACAGAATCGATCGCAATCAAAAACTAAAGTTCAGGGGCAAAAACAAGTTCAGAGCTCCAAAATCCAAATGGTAAAAATGAACAGTAAAACTCTTTTAATTAGTCATTTGATTATTTTCAAAACATGTTTATTACTGTGACAATGGTTTTTATTCATTTTTTATCATGAAACATGTATTTTTAATCCATTTGATGTTGTTCTAAATAGGTTTACAGCTGACATAGAAGATTAGTCGTGCACATTTATCCAAGAATGATTTGACCACAAAGCATACTTTTATCCTTATTTTTTGAGCTTTGATAAAAAACAAAAAATGACATGGAGCACACTTTTATCTCTTTTTCAAGCTTCGATAACATCGAAAAGGGAACCCCTGGAGTCTTCTTTTAGTTCTTTTCAGACTCCAATGACGTGAAAGTATTGTTGAGCACTTGTCTTTTCGAGCTCATAAAAGTAAATGAAACGACATCTAATTAGTATAAGTTGAGCCCTTTTCATAGATTATTTATGAAAAAGTAAAACCTTAGTTGAACATGGCTAGGAGGTTCTCTCATACACTATTTTATACTTTTTCGGATCTGAGCGACAAATTTACGAAAAATGACTCATGGATTTTTCTTTTGTCATCTTTTTAAAACTCTCTAAATGTGAAAAAGGACAGGGTTGTCACTGCCGTTAGACTCATTAAAACTTAAAATAGCGACGGGCTTGTCAATCATGGCAAGAATCAAGCTCCATTTATCGCTAGACTCACTAAATTATTAAATAGCGATGCATATCCGACAGAAGGGTTGAATTATAGATCAACCATATGTTATCCTCCTCAAGCTTGCTAAAAAATAAAGAGGTATTGGTTGACAAATGACCGGGGAAAATTTGGGAAATTGAACATAACTTTTACGATAGTAGGTCGCTCTCAAACATGACACTTCACTCTGTTACTGTCACTTTTGGGTTGGGTAATCTTCTTGACAGTTCATTCATAACTATGGTTCATCATAACTTCACTTAGGTTTTGGGTCAACGCTGCCAACTCATCTCAATGTCACTGATATGTTCAAGAGAAGTCATCCAGTAAATGCTCATCCTTCTGCAATACTCATAAACCTTCATTTTCATGACAGTCATCCGTGAACATTGTGTTATCAAGTCATATTTTTTCTCTGAAATTAGTAACTCTCATTTCATGATAAAGTGGCTTCCTGTTGACATCAAATCATCATCAAGGAAGTTTACTTAGAAACATCATCTTCCAGTACCATGAGGCTTGTTATAGCATCGACAATATCCTCACTTCCGGACCTTTGACCGAAATATTTTTTTGGCATTTCACATCAAATCATCTATTCATGCTTACAAAATTTACTACAGTACCTTGAGAACCATTAACATCAATGGTGGTTCTTTCACGTTTGTTAACAACTCACATAATTGGCTGGTAATCAAATGATGTCTTACCATGTTCGACTACAAATCATATATTCGCATAGCTAGAATTATACCCAAAAGATCGAGTGAACAAGATAAGAAGACCTTAGATCTAGTTTCATCCATCCAGGCTATGATTTCATGATTGTTGTACACATCATCTATATGATTACCTTACATACAGATCATCATCCGAACATGGGCCTATATCTGTAGGCATGTATGTATTGGGAAACATTCCAATGTTGAAGACTTTCTACACTATGCACATGTTATTAGATAGTTTATGTGATCACCATGGGAATTCCTCCCACAACAATTCGTGATAAAGATGAAAATATCATGATGTAATGTGTTGTAATATTGATGCAAGTCGCCACTCCACTTCAGTTCCTGCTCATCACGTCATAAAGCATATCATTCAAGGGTGAACTGTAATGCACTTCCCGACATTGAATAGTGCATTGGTCACCTGGGAGGGGAATTCTCATTGTTCCAGGAATCTCCACATGGCCAGTTCCTTCTAGAAGAGTCCATATGTGTCAAAATTTGAATCCAAGTGTCCATCGAACACTTATGAACTTGGGAACATGTCTTGCCTATTATTAGAAAGTCATTAATTGAGAAACTACCATCAATTTCCCTATAAATTAAGAAAATATCCTAGTGCTAGGGAAGGAATAATTTTGGTAAATAAATGTTGTAGGATTCTCATTTGAGAGAGTGAAAGTACTGATATGCTACTGGTGTGATGTTGGATGTGATGAGGTTGGGATGAAGCTGGAGTTGGTGGCATCAAATCGATCATTGCTTGTAACCTCCCCATTCTACTCTTTAATAAATATTGTTGTTCATTTTCCCATATATGTATCTCTTTATGTTTCTATTGCTCATGCAATGGATTCTTGAATGATATATATATGTTTCACATCTAATATATTTGAGTGATTAAGATAGGTATATATTTGTATATGCATGTTGTTTTTTGTTCTATGTTTGTGTTTGTAGTAATTGATTTGGTGATCTGAGTTGGATTGAGCGTGACAAAAACAATGACAAAAGCAGAAGAAGAAGTTCTTGGATCGCAAGTAGGTTCTTTTATCATTCTGTGTATCTACTTATTTTAGAGAAAGTGTTAGAAAATTATTTCATTTGTTGTTCTAATTCCCTAGCACCACACTTAGGGAATTTGATTTATTCGTAGATCACAATTCCACATAACACCAACTCCAAGTGGTTGTCATTAGAGATTCTTATTTATTAATCAATAGTTATAAAAAGAAAATCATGTTTTTAAAAATAATTTGTTAGTATTTTATAAGAATTTATATTTTTATTTTCATTAGATATCTCTTCATATTAGATTATTAATATATTTTCTTACACTTAAGAAAGATGAACCTTTAATATATTAAAAGTTGTTTGACATTGGATTCCATAATCAAAAATTAATTTTAACTAAAATAATATCCATCACAGAATTGGCTTTTTTTAACCATATTTAAAACTATTTCCATTGAAATCACGTGTGGGCCTAACAATTAAGAGCATGTATTTCCTCTGAAGAGTTCACAGGTTCAAAACCAGAGGGGGGTAAATTATGTGTGCCTTCGTAGACTTAGCAGTTTCAGATGAGTCCCTTGTCCCACAAACAAGGAGGTCTCATACACCAATTTGGTGGAAAAAAATAATAATAATGTATTTATAACATTCAACCATATATATATGAAATTATACCTAATTATATGTTCTTTTAATCCAAAAAAAATCATACTAACTTCCTAAAATTCCAAATTTTCATTAATTTAATTAAATTAAGAAAATATTCATAATAACATACAAAATTGGATAGTTGAGATTTATTTCTCACATCCCATCCTATTATTATTTGTGTTACCTTTCCATTTTTCATTATATCATTATTTATTACTTTTTACATGTTTCAAGGGTTTTAATGTGCATTGTGCATCCGTTTCAAAAATAAATTGTTTCAATCTATTTACCGATCAGTCTGTTTCAATCCAATTAACTGGTCATTCATTTGAGCAATCAATCTATTTCGATGGAAGTGCAGGTGCAGATATATACCAATAAGACTAAATTTCGAAGCAAAATATGAATCCATGGCTTCCATTGAACACCCGCATGAATCTGTCGCTCCAGATTTGTTTATAGGCCAAAAATTCGGGCTGCAAGGTATGATCGCAGTCGTAGAGTTTGTGTAAATCATAGTAAGGATAAGCAAGCATCTTCATTGATGTCATTATTGGAAGCCATACCTAAAGAGTATATATCACAACTTCATTGCATTTACCATTGCATATGTCAAGAATTATATATACAAAATAAGCTAAACATAAATCATCAAGTATATGGGTTTTGAATGCTTCGATCAATTTTTAGGTGTTCAAGATAAATATTGTTTTGTGTTTTTTTAAGTGTTAACATGCTTCTTTTTCTGTTGATTAGCTTAAGAAAATGTATCATTTCAGTCATGTCTGTGATGATTGATTCAATTACAAGCCTTGTTTTATTGGAAATAACCATTCTTGAAAGGCACAGATATGGACCTATTAATAAGTTGATGTTGGATTTAAGCATCTCTATGATAGGCATTCCTATCATAATGGCGAGGTTATTACTTACCTATCTTTATCTCTATCAACTTCTCTAGCGTTCTTGAAGTCCACTCTATCACATACAACCAAAATTGTCCTTTTGAATATTAGTTATCAAATTTCATGTTTTATGAGAAATGTTGCCCGTTAGAGTTGTCATTTGATAATTATAAATGGCTTAACTCCGATTAGGATTTATTTCGAATAATTTAGAATAAATTTTTCAGTAAATGTAAACGAAATTTGATCTGATTTATGGGCCTAAAATTTTGATATAATTTGTAAGATTAGGAAACTTAGCTAGGAGTTTTATTGTATGACTGCAAGATTTTTTTTAATATTTTAATAGTGTACAACTTGGAATTTTGTAAACTATATAATATAATTAGTACAATTCCATTAGTAAATGTGGTTGATATACACCAATCAAGGTCACTTAAAAATTCCAATTTGCATATAAAAGGTGGAAAATAATATGTATATCAACCACATTTACTAATGTGGTTGTGATTGTTAATGGATGACATGCAATGGGAGAAATAGTAAATCATGATTATTAATATTATTAATAGTCAAATTTATTAATATTAATATTAATATTATTCAAAAAAATTAAACCATAACTATGACGAACCAATATTGGCCTTGGTTGACTTTGGACAACCATGGTTAACTATAATTGAATATGGTTCAGTTACACTCACTAAGTATGAATGAACAATGTTGACTATTGTTGAATATGGTAAACATAGGGCTGACCAAGTTAGATCATGGTAAAATAATAATAATAATAGTATAGTCAATCTTATTAAAAATATGAATATTAATACTATTAAATTAGTAGTTGTGAACTTTATTAGTAATATTATTACTATTAAACATCATTAAATGTTAAACCCTACAAATATTATTAAATATTAAACATTATTCAAAAACCATAATATTGTTATTATTAGAGTTTGGAATTAAGGTTGGTGAATCTAGATAATGATTATTATACATTTTACCATGTTTGATCATTGTAAACTATTAATAATATATTAATAGTAATAATAATAATTTTAACTTTATATAATAATAATAACATAGTGAGCCTTAGTACTAAGATTATTATTACTTGGAAATTTATGAGGGACATTGCAATGGTAAGGCTTCCTAAGGTTTTGTATAATTGTAGGGTAGAAGGATGCACCGTCGTCAAACTTCATCTCAATCCAAATGTGTTCAGTGGCCTTTGGAGTGGTGTGGTCATGCCCATCCCTGCACCAGTTTGGAGTGAGACATCACTAGGACTTATGGATGGGGTGTTGGGGTTTTCCCTAAACTGTGATGCGCCAAAATTTGTCGATGAAAGACACAAGAGTGGATCTTAATAGTCTACCTCTGTCAAGGCTCTTTATATAGAGGTTATTTTTCCCCAAAGTGACTGAAATCCCACAATCATTTGCTTAGTATATTTTTTGTAGTTGAGACTGTAATATTCCTAAATTAGCATGCAGCCAATTAAAATATTAATTTTTCTCTTAACACATAGTTAGATGAATAAATGGGTCGGGAGGTCCATAAATATTTTTAGCAACAATAAAATCCCTCTTAATGGGAAAAGGGATCATATTCGTAATTCGATAAAGTATCTTCATGTGTGAACAAAGGCTAATGCATGTGGACAAGGTCAAGTTTGACCAAGTCAACAAAGCTAGTATGGAGGAAGTGGAACATTAATGGAGATAACCTAGTGGGAATATGGATCAGTCTAGATAGTTAGAATAAAGCCACCTTGAGTATAGATGGAGGCATTGCATGGAGAATAAGTCAAGGTTGACCAAATCCAACAACGATGTTATGGAGGAGTGGCATTGATGATGGGACAGTGTAGTTTTGGAGGGAGATTAACTGCATGAAGGTGGAAAGCCTAATGAGTGGGACCCAAGGTGAGAAGGCCCACATTGTTTATAAGGAAGAGGATGGAAGCCATATGAGGCTAGCTTATGATTATGATTTTATGAATATATGGTCTATTTAGACATATTTCTTTCTCTTGTTGTTTAGCTGATATAGAGTGATGCTTAGCACAGAGTGTTCCTAATCAGGAATCCCACCTCTTCCATTGAGTAGCTCTTGAAGGAGTTTTGCACCATATTTTCCATATCTAGCTTAAGGGCAAGCTTCACCTTTCCTTGACAGTGCGGATCCTATTGAGGGTTTGGTTGTTTCAGTAAGCTGTAGCAAGTGGAGACTAGATCTTCAAATCTAGGTCATTTTTGTGCTCATTTTCAGTGGAGGAGGTTTCTACTCCATTGGGAGGACAGTATTGAAGGAATTGAGCCTCATTTCTAGATCTCGGCATCAGGCCAACTACATTTTGATCCCTACAGCATAGTATAGATCTAGATCTACATAATTTCTGAAGGAGCATCTGTAGGATGGTTCAGCACACCATTGGAGAGGTGATTTTCTAAGTGTTGGGGATATGCCCTTCACTTTGGAGATCTATTGGAGGAGGTCATCTTATTTTTCATATCAGATTAGATCCGATTTTCAGATCTGAATATTTTAGTATATCTACAGCCTTAAATCTCAGATCTACAATTTGTACTTGGTGTTTTACTGAAAACCCCAAGGGAGTTCTATAGAGGAGCTTGTATAGTGCATGGATCTAATATAGATCTAACATTTTATGCACATAGAAGCTCTAGATCTGATGTATAATCTACTTTTTTGCAGGAGTAATAAAATAATACTGTTAGGGTTTTCCAGCTTTAATTCATGGTTGCAACCTCTCTTTCTGCATGAATTTTGGGTTATTATGGTTTGGGAGGCTTGTTTAACTAAGCTACCATGATTTGTTTCAGATCTCCTTTTGTATTTGGTTGTTATAATGTATAAATGAATGGATCCATGGGCTGAATTTAGTTTTTATTTCATATATTTCTGAAAAATGTGTTTTTAGTGTATTTTATTGTTGCATTCCCCATTTGGGAATATTACATTGGTATCAAAGAATAATCTTGGCTCAGCCTGTGAGTTTTCAGCCAATATTCTATAAGAGGAAGAATATCTGGTATTGCATAGAGCTCCAAAGAAACATACAATGGCCTTTTCTTTTGAAGACACGAGGCATAGAGATGGAGAACACTTAGATCATGAGATTCTAATTGAGTATCTTGTAGAATATAAGTCTCAACCTAGAGCTTTCAAGGAGACTAACTCTCCCACAGTTCATTCAGACAAAGAAGAAAGGAGACCTTATAGAAATAGAAGGAAGAAGGGAAATAGATTTGTAGTGCCCACCTTTGATGGGTCATCCTCATGCACAGAAAAGGCTTGGGGAAAGAGATTAGATGCATTTTTCCTACTACATCTAGTAGTAGAGAAAGAAGCTATTGAGATTGCAGCGCTGCACCTAGAAGGTGAAGCAAAGATTTGGTGGTTCAGCCATTTGAGTCATCCAAGAGTGACTACATTTGTCGATTCTACTCAAATGTTGATCAAGAAGTTTGACAAGAAGAAATTAGAGGAGAAGAAGCCTTCACGAACACTTTCTCCAAGAGCACTTACATTAGGAGAAAGAACACTTGGACCTTTGCAAAGTAGTCTTGATATCTTGACATCTAGAGTCCCATGCACCATTCCAGAGATGCATGAGGACGAGGAGACTTGTACCAGCACTGATGAAGCTATAAAAGAGAAACCATCATCATCGATAGTTGGGGAAGCCATCACACCAGAGGAAGGAACCCTTGTAGCAGTACAAGATGTTCCCAATATTTACCAAGGTATGCACATGTATCCATTTTCTATTACTTCAACACATCATATGGAGGATTATGGGAATGTACCATTGCATGACCTAGGGTCAAAGTAAATTGTTGATTTGGAGTAGCAGACTATCATTGTGTTGAGAAGCCTTGATTTTCTCAAGGAGAAGACATACAGTCATCCTATTGTATCATTGTTGAGCTGCACACAACTCTTGGGGTTGGAGTGTGGATTCTTGGAGGATGGGGTGAGTATTGTCTTACATAATATAGTGTAGAACTATGTGTTCAGCATTGGGCATGATCTTGAGATAGTAGTTGCACCCTTATGGAGATCAGCAGTGTTGTCATTAAGCAGCAATGATGAGTTGGGGGCCCAACCATTATTGGAGCATTCCAATGACCTTTCTACATGTATAGCAGAGGATAGGAATATGGTTGATGAGAAGCATCTTATCTTCCATTGTTATGATGGATCTTTCTTGATGAGCACTCCATTTCTCAATGAGAATATTTTTCCTTCAATATATTTGGATATTTATGGGGTTAACTTGGTCATTGATGAGTGGTCTTCATTTGAAGATCTTCAGGAGATTGCATTTCAACATCCCATGAAATGCAAAGATAGAAATCTGATTTGGGAGGATGGTATTCTCCATTGGAAGGATTCCACCTTTGGATATGATGATAGACACTCACCATTGATTGGATGGGTGATGCTGATGATCAATAGGTTGAAAAACCACTTGCAGATTTATGACACTGGGCAGAAAGAGGCAAGACTGTGTTGGTTACTCTTGAAAGAGTTTGGTCATCGTATGAAACGTTCTATTTCAAAGAGTTGGCTGGTGGATGGAACTTGGCATGGCACTTACATCATATGGCAGAAAGGAGTTTGGATGTATTGGGGTGATGTGATATATTTCATATCAACTAGCATGTTCTTGCTCCATGATTTATATGGTGATGGTGTGGGGAGGCAACAAGAGTTGTTGTTCCTTTGGTTGTTCTTAAGAGAGTATTGGCTGATCTTCTCCCATACATTGCATGATGTTGCAGGAGTAGGAGATGGCAATATCATGGTGCAAAGGGGCTACTCCTTAGCCTTGGAGGATCAGGAGGTACTTCCACTTGGGAAGGAATCTCCCATATATAGCAGCATTATGATTGATGGCTTTGACATGTGGGGTGTCAAAGGATGGAGCTATGAGATGACATGAGCCTTATTACAAAGGCCAACAGCACCATCACTTGAGAGCTTGGGTTTTTTAATGGAGTGTCCCTAGGATCACTTCACATATGATGCAATTGATGGGCATGAAAGAGATGAGAGTGATGTAGTAGGGGATGGAGACATATATTACCATGATATGATCTTCTTGACTTGTATTTTCAAGAACAAAGATCTACTTGTAGCACATAGTTCATTCCTCTTCATGGGACTATGTCATATCACTGTGGAGGGCTCATTTATGGGACTTATTATTAGATTACACTCATTATATGGTAAGAATTGTGTTTTTGCACTTATTGATTATCTAACACAGTATTTTCATTCTCTTACCATCTCTATATAGTGCATTGCTCCACAAGAGGGCAAGCCTCTATTTGGGCTTCATTCTCATTTTTGGACCAACATCTATGATGGAGATAGTCATTTCTTGTATGGCTTTGGGAAAGTGTTGTACTATTTCCTATATGCTCATTTGATATAAAATGCCATTTACTATTTAATATTAGATGAGATGACTAGCAAACTATTTTAAGTCAACTTGCCATATCATACTCTAAAACTGCAGTGGGTAAAACTACACTGTGACTACTTGAGAAACTGTTGGTACCTTCCAGCTCCATGTAAAACCTTCAGTACTTCTCTTATTTTGATTCCATATGATGAAAATTTCATATTTATTTTGTATGGGATGATTTGTGCAAGAACCAAAGGGGGGATCTTTGAGGACCCTATTGCATTTTTTCTCCATGAAGGAAACGTTATTGTAGCCCATATTCAGAAGCAGCTCTACACTTATCATAAGTGGAGAGAGAGACAACGTGGGATGGACATTTTGATCCAGCATACTCAGCTATGCAGCCCGCCTTCTTTGCAGGAGCCTAAGGTGGAGGAGATGTTTCAGGAGTTACCATGTTGGAGGGTGACTCACTTTTTGTGGATGATAGCTTGGGGATGGAGGCTTCACATGGGGATGATGATTCCCAATATATTTCATAGTTCATGCCTCAAGAAGGCTTCTATACCACATATAGTTGTTTACATGGATATCCCACTTTTTCATGAAGAGATCCATTTGGATTTTTCACCAAAGGCATACTTATACACATGGGAGGAACAACTTGAGGACATATTGTTGAAAGAGAATCTTGTTCTTTGGAGGAACTTATCACTTGAGGATGCTACAGGAGGAAGAGGAGAGGCTCTTCAGTTCCATCCTTGTAGTTGCTTGAGAACAAGCAACATTTGGGAGGGGAGGACTATAATATTCCTAAATTAGCATGCAACTAATTGGAATATTAATTTTTCTCTTAACACATATGTTAGATGAATAAATGGGTAGGGAGGTCCATAAATATTTTTAGCATCAATAAAATCCCTCTTAATGGGAAAAGGGATCATATTCATAACTAGATAAAGTACCCTCATGTGTGAACAAAGGCTAATGCATGTGGACAAGGTCAAGTTTGACCAAGTCAACAAAGCTAGTATGGAGGAAGTGGAACATTAATGGAGATAACCCAGTGGGAATATGGAGGAGTCTAGATAGTTAGAATAAAGCCACCTTGAGTATGGAAGGAGGCATTGCATGGAGAATAAGTCAAGGTTGACCAAATCCAACAACGCTATTATGGAGGAGTGGCATTGAAGATGGGACAATGCAGTTTTGGAGGGAGATTATCTGCATGAAGGTGGAAACCCTAATGAGTGGGACCCAATGTGAGAAGGCTCACATTTTTTATAAGGAAGAGGATGGTAGCCATATGAGGTTAGCTTATGATTATTATTTTCTGAATATATGGTCTGTTTAGACATATTTATTTCTCTTGTTGTTTAGCTGAGATAGAGTTTTTTTTAGCACAGGGTGTTCCTGATCGAGAATCCCACCTCTTCCATTAATTAGCTCTTGGAAGAGTCTTGCACCATATTGTCCACTATCTGGCTTAAGGCCAAGCTTCACATTTTTTTTAATGTGCAGATCTTGTTGAGGATTTGGTTGTTTCAGTAAGCTACAACAAGTGGAGACTAGATCTTCAGATCTAGGCCATTTCAGTGCTCATTTGCAGTGGAGGAGGTTTATACTCCATTTGGAGGACATTATTGAAGGAATTTAGCCTCATTTCCAGATCTTGGCATTAGGCCAACTACATTTTGATCCCTACAGTGAAGTATAGATCCAGATCTACGTAATTTCTGAAGGAGCAGCTACAGGGTGGTTCAACACACCATTGTAGAGGTGATTTTCTGAGTGTTGGGGATCTTCCCTTCACTTTGAAGATATGTTGGAGGAGGTCATATTATTTTTCATATCAGATTAGAACAACCTTTTAGATCTGAGTATTTCATTATATCTTCAACCTTAAATCTTAGATCTACAATTTGTACTTGGTGTTTTACTGAAAACCCTAAGGGGGTTCTATAGAGGAGCTTGTATAGTGCATGGATCTGAATATAAATTTTTATGCACATAGCAGCTCTAGATCTGAGGTACAATCTACTGCTATTTCAAGAGTAATAAATAACATTGTCAGGGTTTTCCAGCTTTAATTCATGGTTGTAGCCCCTCTTTTTGCATGAATTTTGGGTTATTATGGTTTGGGAGGCTTGTTTAACTAAGCAACCATGATTTGTTTCAGATCTCCTTTTGTATTTGGCTGATATAATGGATAAATGAATGCATTCATGGGCTGCATTTAATTTTTATTGCATATATTTCTGAAAAATGTGTTTTTAGTGAATTGTATTACTGCATTCCCCATTTGGGAATATTATAGAGACAAGCATGGATTTTGTTTTGAAAGTCTGAATACTTTTTATTTTTATTTCAATTTTCCATTGGATAATTTAGCTGGTGAATTTCGAAGTGCGGGATGGATAAGGTATTATTACTATGGTTTTTTCCCATATACTTGTACATTACTCTATTTTGGTGGTTGAATTTTCAGTGGATGCTAAAGTCACATTCTGGTTTTATGTGGGCACAAATATATGTGCCAAAGTTGATGAAATATGGTGGATATCGCTAATGTTGGGTTCTAAACCAACATAAAATTGAAATGCACCCTCTCTAAAAGGAGCCTTTTTTCCTCTATCTCGGGCAGAATATTTTTCTTTCCAGGTTTTCATTACAAGTGTTCATAGGGAGACATCTCTATTTTGGATAAAATTTATAGACACCATTCATGACCTAAAACAGAGTATTATGAATAATTGGTATATTATTGTTGTACCAAAACCTCATATATGCAAGCATTTTACTCCAGGACTCTACACAGATCAAAGAAAATGGTATCTATAGGAATTCATGTGTTATTTTAAATCTAAGGTTGTGTGGCGGAGATCCTGGATTGAGGACTCAAAATAGATCATTTTCATACAAGGATGCAGCCAAGGGAAATTCTTCCCTTCCTACCAATCTACCCCAAAAAATCACTAGACCTTAGATCCAAAATAATCTTGGCCTTTACAATGTTAGAGAAATGGAGAATGATATCGACATGAATGTTAATATTTTAGAGGTAAACACTCTCTTTTCTACTCTCAAATAAAAGGTTATCATTTCTATATTTTATGGTTTTTGGCCCAAACCTGAGGCTTTTAACCAGTGGATATTAACCCTTTCGAAACCAAACTACAAAATTTACTTATGCTCCAAATATTTTTTCCATTATACAATTTGACACAAAAAAATAAATGGATATGTGTTGAATAATGGACCATGGTTATGAGGTAGCGTGTGCCTTTTCATTGTACCATGGTTCCCATAATTTTATTCCACAACTATGGTGGTTTCTACTATGTCGATTTGGGTAAGAGTTCCAAATTTTCTCCTTCCAATTTGGCACCCTAGGGTCATAGAGAACATTGGGAATACACTTGGTAAATTTAAGAAAATGAACTCTAAAAGGACAGATAAACGTATCTTTACACTCTCTATAATATGTGTACATATTGGCCTCATGAAATTCCTTCCTGGACCGTAGAAATGAAACATCAATACCTCAGCTAACCCAAGTATTAGATCATGAGAACACACATTTTACGTCCCAAGAATTTTTTCAAATTGGCCATTTATATAACACATGTCCCTAAGACAAAAGGAATGCAAAAAAGAATAAGATCCTGAAAAATAAAGGGTCGAAAGTTTACATATCATAACCTCTTAGTTGTTGATGAGGAGGATATTATGGAAAACCAGATATTCTAATTAGAAGTGGCTGATCAGATACAACATGGCTTACAAAAAACTAGGGGTGTGGTGAATCATGAGGTTTCTTCTTCTAAATAGAACATTGTAGACACCAAACATATCATGGTTTTATAAGACCGGAGTAATTAGACACATGGAGGATGGTTTGGTGGGCACAAAACATGTGCATGTATTTGAAAGCTTAAACTCGAACAAGGATGATCTTGCAGAGATTATGAGGTTTCTTTGGCTTTGATTCCAATTTGAACTAGTCTAGGGGTTTGGAAGTAGGTCCAAAAATAAAGGAAATAAGGGGAATATTAATGTTACTACTTGATCTTCCTGAAATTTTACCTTTTTATTGCTCTATTTTCACTTTTGTGTATCTTTCTCTTTTGGGACTTTTTGTCTTTCTATGATATGCTTTAGGCATATGCTTTTGACTTATGTACACCACTCATGAATCTGGGAAGAATCAAGGAGAATGCACACACATAGTGTGTATTTACAAAATGTATTTTCTATCTATTATTGAATGAAAGTACGAGTTACTTTTCTTAGGGAAGAAAAATATATTATTATTAGTCAACTTTATTAATATTAATAGTATAAAAATAAAAAAATAAAAAATCATGGTTTTTCCTGACCAAGGTTGACCTTGGTTAACTAAGGTTGACAATTTTTGACTTAGACAACCATGGTTGACTATAATTGAATATGGTTAAAATAGTCAACCTTATTATTATTATTATTATTATTATTATTATTATTAGTCAACTTTATCAATATTAATTTTATAGGGTTGACCGAGTTTGATCATGGTCAACTATTAAAATGATATTCTATCATATAATAATTATAATTATAATTATTATAGTAATAATTACAATAATAATAATCATAATCATAATAATGCCCGTAGGGGCATAGTGTAGATAGTGATAGGGTGTACAGTTAAGGAACTTTGTGATGTGTAGATCATCGGTTTGAAACTCCATGGGAAAAAATCTAGCCATGTTTTAGGGATGGTATGGACGAGGCCATGTGTGATCCGCTGGTGATTTTGATGTCTTAGATTTTCCTGGGTCATGGTTTCTCAAGCCAAAAGTTAAGCGTGTAGTCATCTCATGACTCACAAAACTAAAAAAATAGTAATATAATAATAATAATAATAATAATAATAATAATTTAACCTTATTATTATTATTACTATTATTAATGATTAGTCAACTTTATTAATTTGAATACTATTATTAAACAGTTTAAAATCTTGATTGTGACCGAACAAGGATGACGTTAGTTGACTAAGGCTAACAATGTTTGAGTTTGTTTAATCATGGTTAACTATAATTTAATATTGTTGAGTTACGTTCACTGAGGAAAACTATGACTAAACCATGGGGACTTCACTCAATGAACCTCTAAAATATCCCATGTGCTCATTTAATACTAAACTTTACCTTTAATTTTACTAGATATTGGATAATACCTCTAAAAATCATTTTATTTAACCGGCTACTAATACAAACCCAATACACCTTCCCAATTTTAAAAACCCCTACTTTCATTAGATATTGTAGGTATCTATTTTTTCCTTGAAATATTTTATAACCCTTTATATTTTTTCATCAACTTTATGCTCCATTTTATATACACAACATATAAAAATTCTTTATCCCTTGTTATATTCTTAATATATTATATCATTGTTCCCTCAATTTATATCCCCCACTATGAACATATGTGGTCTGGTATTTCTCCCCTTGTGAAGCCCCCATGGACTAAAGAAGGTTTACTATTGTTAAATATGGTAAACATTGGGTTGACCAAGTTTGATCGTGGTCAACTATTTAAAAGTTGACTATAAATCCTCACTTTGTTTGGCTATGTTTGGCTATTGTGGTAGACTATGTTTTTCTATTAATATTAATCAATACTATTTATATAAAAATATTTTTGATTGAATTTGAAGAGTGTTGATTGTAAAACATAGTCAAACATAATTGAACATATTCAACCACATTAGTAAATGTAGCTAAATAACTTTGTAATGTAGTATTGCGGCGTTACAGATATTGTAATGTAATGTAACATAACGATGTTGGATAGATTTATGTACCATTCCATATATTTCTTATTTTTTACTGAAGTTGAAGTGTTTTGATTTTTAAACATAGTCTAACATAGCCAACCACATTACTAATTATAGTTGACTAATTTTGTAATGTGACATTGCGACGTTGGATAAATTCCAATGTGATGTAACATTGCGACAACGTTTATCACATTGCGACATTGGATATATTGCTATTACGTTATGACATCACAATATTAATATTATTGTTATTATTAGTCAACTTTATCATTAATATTTTTAGTTGTCACATTGTGATGTTCGATAGAATTTCTTACCATTCCAATGTCACAGTATTATTATTATTATTAGTAGTAGTAGTAGTAGTAGTAGTAGTAAATTATTTTGTCATTGATTATGTCTGACCATGGATGACCTAATCCATATTTATGTAGGAAACAAATAAAATACATATTAAAAAAAAAAAACACAAAGTTATATTGAAACAAAACTTCAATTAATAAATAGAAACTGCTAAAAACTATTTACATGTAGAAAAGAAAAAACAAATAGTTGGTTGATGGTAACTTATCTCTGAGAAGAGATGTGACAACTACATGCCTTCTAAATTGTGTTACAATTAGGATGAGAGGTATTTTTATTATTGAAAAACTATGGAAAACCCTAAACATCCAAAAACTTAACCCTAGGAGATGAAGCACGATTTGTTTGTTGGCCCCCTTAGCATCAGTTGGAACGCCAACTTCTCAGGGTCATTATTTGGGCATATGATCTTTGGTTGGCACACAATACCTCGCTAGAAAGATATTTCCGAGGACAAAAAAGTTTCTCAGCAAGACCCTGCCCTATGGGCTATGTGATTGGCATGTGTTCCAAAATAACATTGTTTAGGGCCTCAAGATGGCTCCAGAAATTTAGGACCTAGAAAGTAGCCAAAAATAGAAAGTTGTGCTAGAATTAAAGAAACTAGAAGGAAATAGTGTTGGGGGTCTAAGTGGAACAGGAGGGTTTCCACCAACATCTACCTAGATCAATCCTCCCCCCTTTTGAAAAAATTGTCCCCTTTGTGTCGAGTTTCTCCATAAGATGGGTAAACTTCTACTAAAATTGGTCCCTACTAAGCGACTTACCCTAGTGTAGGAGCTGGTTAGCTTTGACAACTTGATACAGTTGGATCCTATGCCCGAAATTGTTCTTGATCTTTGTGTACATGATGTGATAAGTTTTGGCATATTCAATGTAGTTTGGGTTGAGCTCTGGTTATGTTAGTTACTGAACAATTTCTGATGTGTCCAACAATGGTAGAAAGTTTTGGTTGAAGGTGGTTCACATTGAATACAGGGTGCAAGCCAAGGAATAAGGGGATACCGACATAAATTTTTGTCTCCCATAGTCTTGGTGATGGTGTAAGGCCCATATTGGAGTGGTCAAAGCTTTCGATGGGATATGACAATGATTTATTTCTGTAAATGCAACCAAAATTTGCCACACACCTGAAACATATCTGGCACCCAATGTTGATCATGTTCTTATTTGTACTTGGAATTGGCTTTATCAAATATGCCTTGAACCTGGTGGTGGATGTATTGAATGCATTCAATAAGCCTAGTGCCTTTATCATCTTTGGACTAAACATGGGAAGATTCTTCTTGTGTCGTTGTAAGAGGGAGTTAAATATCAATGCTACACAATGGTCGAAATCCCTGGCCCACTTGAAAGGAGTTATGGCTAGTAGAGCTATGGAGAAATTAATTATAATTGTGTTGCACATAGGGAAGAATATCATCCCATGTTCACGAATGCTTATAGTTGTAAATGTGTATTATGTGCACAAACATATTCTTAAAAACCTTTGTCTGGCCATTAGTCTGGGGTGGAATGGGATAGACTTGTTGATATTGGTGTCCAACAATGACCCGAGGCTCAACCAGAATATGTTTTGGAACCTTCTATCCTTATATGATATAATGGTATGCAAGATCTCGAAATGTACCCACACTCATTTAAAGAATAGCTTGGGAGTGGCTTTTTGTGTTATTCTCTTCTTGTAGGAATCCAATATGTCCATCTTAGAAAAATATTTGGCAACCACAAATACATAGTAATTTCCATGCTTGTTAGAAGGAAGGTTGGACATATAGCCCATGGATACGGATTCCCAAGGATGGTTAGGATTAGGTAGAGTAGTATACATTCCTTACTTCTTAATGGTTGGCTTGGCAATGGCACATGCAATGCAGGATCTAATATATTTTCCAATATCCTCTCAAAGATTTTGCTAATAAAAATACTTATGTAGTATTTCCATTGTCTTCTATACACCAAAGCATCTTGAGAATTGACTGTAGTGCACCTCCCAACTCATGTTGGAACCCTCACTTGATGGAACATAAAGTGTCATAGGTGGCACAATAGTATGTCCTAGAGGTGGAAGTTTGGAACTTGCTTTCCATGCATCAACATCTGGTATGTGGTGGTGAATTTTGGATCAATTTTGTAAATATGTGTCCATATAGAAGTCTTGTTCCCATAAAAGTCAAGGACAATGGTTAGCGCCACAACCGGTGGTTGACTAATGAAATTGGAAACATTGTTGGTGCTACCCTTCTTATACAAGTTAACGTTCAAATGAAATTGCTACAGATATGTGGACCATTTATGATGTTGTTTATTTTACAACTTCCCATGTGTCTGTATAAACACAATAGGTCAGTGATCTGTGTGGATAATTGTCTCCTTCCCCATAATGTAATATTTCCACTACTATCAAGATTGCACAATAGAAAAAATATCTTTATTGTAGGTGGGGTATTTCCGAATTGTATCAAACAGTGTCTCACTATGATAGGAAACTAGATGCCCTTGCTGGGTGAGAATTGCACCAATAACATAGTTGGAGGAATCTATCTCGATTTCAAATGGTTGGTAAAGTTTTGGCAATGTGAGTATTTGTGCAAAGAAAAGGTGGTGCTTCAGTTCAACGAATATGTTTTGTTGGGACTTAGACCAGAAAAACTTTTCTTCGGCTCTACCCTTGGTAACTTGACTTAAAGGCCAAGATATATGAGATAATCCTAACACAAATCTTCGATATAGATTGTAAATTCCCCAAAAGGTGCAAAGCTATGTTAAAGTGTTCGGAGCTAGGAAATCCGAAATGAATTGGATCTTAGTCTAATCTACATGCATGCCTTTATCATCAATGATGTAACCCATATATTAGACCTGGTTCATACCAAAGGTGCATTTCTCCAAGTTGGCACATAGTTTTCGTTGATGCAAGGTTTTAAGGACATGTCGAATATGTTGCAAGTGCTCTTCCCAACTCTTTTTGAACATGAGGATGTCATCTAGATATACAACCATGAACGAGTTGGGAAGGGCCACAATATTTCATCCATGAGCCTCCAAAAAGTTGCAAGGGAAATTTTCAATCCAAAGGGCATGACAAAAAACTCAAAAAGTCCCTCCTTAGATTTGAAGGTGGTCTTCCATGCATCTATGGGTTGTATTGGAACCCGGTGATAGCTGGACTTCAAATCAATCTTGATGAAGTACTTGGAAACCTTTAGCAAGTCAAGAAGGTTATCAATCAATGGGATTGGATAACAATTTCTAACAGTGATTTATTTAGTGCCCAATAATCAATGCAGACTATCCAGATCCCATCCTTCTTCTGTACTAGTATAATTAGGCTCCCACAAGGTGAGTAACTCGGTTGGATGTACCATTTTTGTAGAAACTTCTGGATCTGTCTCTTCATTTCTTTGTTTTCCATAAGAGAGTGGGATTAGATCATCCCATTGGGTAGAGGTGCTCCAGGAGTCAGATCGATCGAATGCTTGACCTGATAGTGAAAAATCAACCCTTGATCTAGGTGGATATTGTTGGACACCCACCTATTCCACCTAGACTTCTAGTCAATTTCTTGAGCTTCCTTTTTTATAGCAACATGTACTATTTTTAGTAGCTTTTCGAGTCCTAAAATTTTAGAGTACTTTTGACCCCATAAATGACGTTTTTTTGAGGTCCACAATAGGCCCATTATCTTGTATTACTCATAGATATAATTCCAAAGAGGTATCATACACCCAAAACAGAAATAATATGACAAAGTTACGCCCTCGGGAAGTTGGCTACCCAGCTAATCCTGACGAGGCCCACAAACTCTTGGTGTTCCATCTCCTAGGGTTAGGGTTTTGGATTTTTTTGGTTTTCTCTTGTTGTTCAATAACAAAAATTCCCTTGAGCCTCATTCTAACACAGTTCAGAGGCATGTAGCCACAACAACTCTTCTCAGAGATAAGCTACCATCGCCCAAGCTAGTTTCTTCCCATTATGTATTTAAGCATATTTTAGTTCCTTGATATTAATGAAATGAAGTGTAATTTATGTTGCATATATTCATTTATGGTTATATATGTATAATGTTACATTCTTGTTTACGTTTATATCAGTGGTATCCGAGAGGTCTTCTCTTTCTTTGTTTTTCTTTGCATGTCCACAGTGAGGTCATGGTATAAACACTTATGGGTTGAACTAGTTGAACCCTTGTAAGACCAGCCTCACAAACCATGATGCCTCCCATGAAGGAAGAAAATAAAGACGAGGGAGTAGGATATCCTTTTAAAATATTTCTCGAAGAATCCCTCGAGCGACAAAGGAACACGTTGATGGAAAAAATTTTGCAGATCCTTCGACGGCTGCCCATAGGCGATGCATCTTCTTCTAGCAGCCACTCTGGAAGTACCACTCCCTTTAAGGTACATGTTAAATTTAACATCCCTATATTTTAAGTTAATATAGATGTAGATTCAACAGATAAATGGTTAAATTTTCTAGAAGGATATTTTTCAGTCCATGATTTTTCCAACCGGGAAAGTACTACTTTTGCACTCCTCAAAGTAGTGCCCCACATCAAGGACTAGTGGGAAACCTATTGCAAGAAGAGGGAAAATAGTGGACTCTTATTATTTTAAGCCACACCCACTTGGAATTCTTTTTCAGACCCCATCAAGGAGCAGTATTACCCTGTTGGAAGCTATCAGGATAAATACATAAAGTGACCATGTTGCGGAAAGGAAGGGACGATGACATGCCAGAGTTCAAAAATATTTTTCATACTCTTCACATGAACTTGGGTATCAAGGATTCTGAGCGAAATTTGTTACTCAAGTACCATGGATATCTACACAAGTACATCTAGGATGAGATGGATTTCCTGGACATATCCTCCCTCTATGTTTCCTATCGATATGCTATCAAGGTTGAATAGAAATTTAAATATACGAAGTGAGATTTTGGATCTGCGAATTTGAAGCAAGAGAAAGGTGTCCCCAAATCATATAACAAAGGAAAAATCTAAGGCAGGGTGACCCATGACAACCCGTCTAAGCCACAAGTAAATAACAACACCCCTAAGACAAATAAGAACATGAGAAAATGGTGTGAGTTCCATAAGAGTTCCACTCAAAAACAAAGTGAGTGTCGAGCCAAGAAGTAACTGGTGATTGAGCTGAAGGCTTTCAAATCATATGCATGTTCCGACTTTGATTCAGAACCTAACAAGGGGAATGACAAAGGGAATCAGATTATTGACATGGAGCCCAATGCCACCATTTCCACCACCAAGATCTAGAAGGATGATCTCGAAGATCCATATGAGGGGGAGCACATCTTCCACTCACATATGTGGCTGAAGGGTTCTTTGTTGCAGTTCATTTTCGACAACGGAAGCCAAAAGAACCTCATTTCAGTAGAGTTCGTGAAGCGACTGGGCCTACTATCCACAACGCACCTGCAACCATATACCATCACTTGGCTTCACTAAGGATGAGGTCTCTGCGTCAACCAACGGTGTCACCTTCCCTACAACATCAAGCCCTTCAAAGATGAGGTACTTTGTGAGGTACTTTGTGATGTTGCTCCTCTTGAAGTTTGTGATGTAAAATTAGTCCAAGCATACATGTGGAAGTGACATGTTGTGCATGAGTTTAGGCCTTGCAATTTTATTATTACTTTTGGAAATAATTTGTACATGACAGGAGAGGTAGCACTTCCTACCACCATCTCTTTGATCACTACGAAGCATTGCACTTAGATCATTTCCTAGATCAGGAAAAAAAAATTTCCTTATGATTCGCCCCCAAGGAAAGAAGAATATTGTGGCAACGACCTCTAAACAGAGCTCCTCTGCATGGAAAAAGTAGATGGACAAGGTCATGGAGGAGTACAAGGACATCTTCACCTCACCCGCAAGGGTACCTCTACACTGCTACGTCAAGCACTCCATTGATCTGACCCGAGGTGTGTCGCTACCCAATGGATCGATCAATTGATGCTATATTATGGACAATGATGAAATAAAGAGGTAGATTTAGGAGTTGTTATAGAAATGACACATCATGCCAAGTTTATCACCATGTGGGAGCCCAATCGTGGTGTTACAGAAGATGAACAAGACCTCGAGATTATGTACAAACTATCAGGCATTAAAAAATATCAATGTCTGGAATAGGTATCCAATCCGATGGATTGATGACCTTCTAGGCCAGCTCAATGGGGCCAAACATTTCAACAAGATTGACTTGAAGTCTGGTTATCACAAGTTATTAATTGAACCCTCCGATGTGTGGAAGACTATCAAAAAATCCAAGGAGGGCCTTTTCGAATGGTTGGTCATGCCTTTCGGGTTGACGAATGCCCCCACAAACTTCATGAGGTTGAAGCATGACATCTTGTGACCATTCACCAACTCATTCATGGTGGTGTTGTAGCTGCTACAACATCACCCAAAATTTTAGGTGCAGTAAAAATTTTGGGTCCCCCTGCACCTGCCAAAGACCACCAGGGACATAATCATATTTTCAATTATAAATTCTCCCCATGACTCGTTCTTATCAAGCCCTATTGGTTCTCCCATTCATGCGATTTATAGTTCCCTTATTTGTCTTTCTATCTCATTATCGAATTAGGGTTTTGGAGGTTTGTTGCTTCAAATATGCATTAAAAGTTCCTCCTGACATTCAAAGTTACCCTTCTATAATATACATCATAAATAAGTAGGGGCACTATGTGTGGATGGACAAGACTTCAATTTGGATTTTGTTATGTTGACCATATTAGGGTTTTGGAGAAACCCTAAACTGTCAAAAGAAAATTTCTATGCATGTTTAAACCGAATTCATATACCTCTAAGGGTGCATTCTCATCGGCATTGCATGGCATCATGGTAAGAATATCGCATATCTTATTTCCTTGGGTTCATGATTGGTTCCCCATCTGAGTATTTTCATTAAGGTTGTGATAGTGTTATGTTTCCCTTGCATCCTTGTAACCAAGCTAGGTTGACATGATTGATGATTCAATACTTCAAATCACTTGTTCTATAAGCACAAAACCAACTTAGGAATCACATGATATCACAAATTACCTTCAATTACTAGGTCCATTAAACTGCCATAACCTTGAGTTGGTTCCTCCATTTAAGTATCTTGTGTTGAAGTGTTATGATTCACAACTCCTTATGTTGTTTATTTACGTTATGTTGTCTATTTACATTATTCCCTGTGTACACCTCAAGCGGCTTGTTTTATTAGCTTACTTAGGCTTGTTTTATTAGCTTACTTATGAAGTTTTCCAATAAAATAATTATTTATCCTATTGTTTTGATTCTTTGCAGTTTTTTTAAATGTAGCTGCCTTGGCTACATATTCAATGAGAAGCAGGAAATTGAACCATATAGTGAAAATACATAACTTGTGAGGAAGACTTATTTGAATATAAATATTGACTTCATAAGACAAGGCACACTCTTTAGCGCGAGGCTTGGTAGGCGTTTAAAGTAAAGTGGTGCATTCTTTGAGTTTTGACTCTATTAATCAAATATGTGAAGATCAGCACCATGCATCCAAAGGTCGCATCTAAAAAGTGGGTTGATTAAAAGGCTGGTGGCCACCATAAAACAAATAAAAGTGACGCATAAACGCAAATGTAAAAGGTGTTGATGAGTTATGTCCATTACAAGAGAGCTTTTTCTTTTGGGTTTATTCAAAGGCAAACAACGCTTTCAAGATTCATCATTGAACACAGTCAAAGCCAAGATGAACATTCGGTGTGATGGTGGCATATTACAAACATATGACCAAATGGATATCAAGGAGTGCTACCTTTTTATGGCAGTCCCATTACGGAGAGCAACAGTCCCATTACGGAGAGCAACCTCTTATGGCAGTCACATTATGGAGACATTTGAAATTTATAAGTCTGGTGAGGACGCTCGAGGAAGGACAAGACTCATCGACTACTCATACTCCAAGGCCCTTTTGAACTGCATACGCGGACATCGCATGGCAGATAGGTTATAAAAATGCACGTGGCATTGTGAAAATCCAACAAAATTGACACAGAGAACAACGATCGTGAATGTCTTGACGAGGGTATTACACTGGGAAGGCATGCATCGAATGTGTTGGAGACCAGAGTCGAGGAAACTTGGTGTATTTAACACGTTAATTGACAAAGAGAAAATATGTTGAGGGCCAATTCGAAAAGCTCGAAGATAAGCATTAGGAAAAGGCATTTGGGGGAGAATCGACCCAGCTTGACAATCACGTATCAAGTGATTTTGGATCATCAAAGGTGCACCTAGCGATATCTTATGGAGAAAATGCTATGCCAGGATAGCATTAGGGTCATGTTGAAGTGAGACAGTTCACCGAGGGTGTTTCCCATATTACGTTGAGCCATCTATATTGAAAGGTTCCATTGGTTAAACTATGTGTTATCACTCAGGTTTTCCTAGAAGTTGTGTAAGAGGAAAGTATACCCGAGGTAACCACAAACCAATCTTTTAGATGCAGAATCTAGCCAATCTGCATCCAGAGAGGGCTCTCTCTTTATGATTTATCTTTGTTCTTGGAAGGTTTTAGGCTAGTTATAGATTCAAAGTTTGTTTTGGGAACATTGGTGGAATCCACAGACTAAGGGCAAGGTTGAGAGCTTTGAGTCCATTGGGCTATGGAGTCAAAGGATGGCTTTACTGGATTTCTATTCTAAGCACAAGATGGTATTACAGGGCAAGATAGCTAGACAGAGAACAATCCTTAAAATTTAAAGTGGATGGATGGTCTTGAAGGGATGAAAGGCAGCTAAGAATCTTTCACCATATTCAAGAGAAAGAAGAGAAATGACTACAAGCAAAGAGCAATGAAGGATTCTTTGTTACAGTAATCAACAATATTGAATCAGCAAAACATGAGCAATTAAGAATTCATGCTTATAACTAATTCAGAAGAAAACATCGAGAATAATCACATTTGAAAACAGAGTACAATTAAGCAAATTCTGTTTCAATCCTTTATGTAAACTATTCAGAAACGGATATGATGATAGCATAAACTAATATAAAATTTAAACACAAGGGTTGGAAAACTTATTGAACTGAAGTCCAACACATGAATCCTGCAACAAGTCCAGTGCTTCAAAACGTCATCCAGTAAGCCACAAGTAAATTTGTCCAAAAGCTTTTTATTCCGAAAACCTCAATGTTACAGCAGAGTAATAGAATCCACCCCTCAAAACTTTCTTTGAAGGCTTATTTATACAAAAATAATCTTAACAATCTTACTCTATCCTAGCCAATAATTCAGGCTGACTTAAAGCGTATTTACAACAAACAAGAGACACATAGTCTCGAAAATAGAATAATGAGTAACGGCTGATGTGCTGTTCCTTTCTTCATGGACGTGCTAAGGATAAGTGCTCTAAATAGGGCTCTGTGCTGTCCTTTGCGTATTCCTTTGACTTGTTGAATACTTTTTCTTCTCACGGATACTCTTTAATCTTTCATCTGATACTCTTTCATCTGCATTTCTGTTTTTTACCATTTACTCAATAGTAAAGATAAACTTTTATCCTAACAACATTTTTTACAAAATTTCCAGCATTTCCTTCCACCACTGATCATCTGGTATCATTGTTCTTCTGAGCTTCCTTAAAGTTTCATCGGCTTCAGTAAGTTTATAAAAAGGGGGCTCGTTCGGAAATAGATACTTTAACTCATGTTCCAGATGAAACAGATTTCTCACTTTTTCATAAATACTCTTCCCAGTTGGTACTGTAGGTTCTGATGAGCTAGTAGAACCTATAGCTGTATGTTTAGCATGAGCTTTGATTCTTTTCTCATAAGTTTCCAAGTCCACTATTTGATCCTCTGTGAGCATGGGACTTGGCAAATCACTGTCCAGCAGAGCTTGAAATTTTTCTCTGAAAACGTTGATGTCGACCAAAATATCATTACACTTTCTTTCTAGATTTTGCATGAAAGTTCTCTTTGTAAAAATTCTCTTTTCTTCCAAAACTACACCTGTTCTGTCATCAATTCCTAGTAATGCTAGCTGTTGTTTTGTTCTGGAATTCAAAAATTGAATGAGCTGCTGGGCTAGCTCTGGCTTGCCTCTTAATTCATGTCTAGTGTTGTTTATTTCCTCTTGGGCTATCTTGACTAACTCATTCTGCTCAAAAATAGCTTGAATGGAAGGCCAAATATCTCTTATTAAATTAATGATGTTGTCCCAAAGAATATCATTTATTTCATTCAGAGGCTTTTCCAGTGTAAGATCTTTTTGCAAAGCCTCAAGCAATTTTTCCAACCTTTTTATTTCTCTGAGGTTGTCAGCTACTGTCTTTTTGGATGTGTCATATTTTCCCTCCAATTTTGTTAATTGTAATTTTACTTCTTGGAGTTCTGTGACCTTTAGCTGCAAACTCTCCATTTGTTTAATTAAATCATCCGAATTCAAATTAGAAATATTCACCTGAGATGATTGTTCCTGTTGTCCTGTAGTACCTGCTGCTGAAGCCTGTTTGAGAATTTCCTGTTCCTGCAATGCCTTTTCCGGCTCCTTCTCGGTTTCATTTAGTCGCTCTGTCAAGTTTAAGAGCAACTCCATCATTTCTTCTTGTGAATTTCCTTTTATTATTTCCTGTGTCTGGGGGTGCCTTGAGGCTGGAATTTTCAACTGTTTTCTCAGTGCAGCTATATCATCCTCTTTCTTTTTTATCAGTGCCTCAATACCTTTAGTGTCTTTGGGATTGTGACCCAAACCAATAATGATCTCTTCTAGAGACTTTATTCTATTTTCCTTGGCCTGTAAGGAGGCCCTTTCAATTTTCAATGTTGCAGCAGTATTATTCAAGGAATCTTGTAGTGTTAAAGCTGCCATGGCTTTGTTGGTGAGAGTAGAATAAACCATTTCCCCTGTTTTCCTATGAAGCTCTATCTGATCCAAGGGATGGATATCCTTTGCTAACACTTCAAAATTTGTTCTGATGTAATCTGTTGCTGAAGTTGGCTTTGGCACTTTAGCTTTGAAGTGGCTCATTTGCATTTTACCTTGTGAAAGATCAAATGTTGACATCAACCTTTGCTGATTGTGAGGAGCCATCTTCATATACTGATCGTAGACCTTCATTTTCAATGGTTCATTCCTTGTTTTGATATCAATGAAGGTTTTCTTTATGTCTCCAGTATCTGTCTTGGGCGGTCTGAAAGAAGATACTTCAGTGCTCAACTGCTTTTGTATCCCTTTCTGGCTTATATTTGTTTCACTTGCTGTACCTGTTTGCTGACTATCTTCCCTGCCATCATCAAATATTTCATCTATGATCTCTACATCGGGAGGTAGATCAGATTTATGTTTTTTAGCTTGATAGACTTGTGGGGCTCCTTTTGAAGGTGTGGTATCTGGAGCTGACCTCTTTTTCCCTATTTCCACATTCAGTGGAGTTTGCATCTCTGGAGCTTGGATTTGCTTTGCTGGTGTTTGAGAAGCTTTAGATTGGTCTGGTGTTTTGGAACTCTGTGATTTTTCTGCCATGACCAGGGTTTCAATGACCTGAACTATAGGTTCTTTTCCTTTACCTTTAGGCTCTGCTGTTCCTGATGGGCTGTCTTCCTGTATAGCTTGTTGTAGAGTGGCTGTTGAAGATGTGCCAATATAGGGTACCTGCATTTGATCATATGTTTCTAGGTCAAATTTCTTCTCAGCATCTTTCATAAGTTTATTCAATTTGTCGGCTCCACTTCCCTCTTCAACAAGTGTTCCTTTAACCCATTCATCTTGATTTGCATACTGTTCTATGTCAGGAATTCTGTGATGTATATAAGGAGATGACTTATTTTTTAACCTTCTTTCACAAATGAAACCAAAGGGATCATAAGGGACCCAACGGAAAGATGTCTGGAATTTTTTCTCTAATATAAGTTCTGCATCTCTCTCAGCTTCTCTAGAATTGCAAATGAAAGGACCTAACTGGCTTTTGATCCTTAGCTGTGCTTTCTTCTTTACATTGCAGAAATGGATTACATCTGAGTTATTCATCTGTCTAAAGTATTCCAAAGCAAAAATTCTCATTGGTACATATCTGGATAACTTGAATGGATGTAATTCACATCCATAAATCCTGATGACTGTATGGTTTTGGTACAAGTACCAATCCCCAACTTTGTAACTCTTTGACAATTGCAGGGTCTTTCTAATCTCAGTACTAAGCCTGGGGGGAGAAACTCCTGTTAACAAGGTGGTAGCAGGATGTACAAACTGATCAATGAATTCTGAATAAGAGTAGGGAGAATCAGAGGACAAATGAATGATGGGGGACCAAAAAATAACAGACCTGGGATTACCTTTAGCATCAAGTTTCTGAACAGGGAAAGGGAATTTGTCTGAGTGATAGAAAATTATGAGGTGATAGATAACTGAGGAGTACTTGAAAACCTTTTCATCATCTAGCCTTAAAAATTGATCATGGATTTTGTTGGCAAAGAAGGAAGCATAGTCATACTTAATCTCAGGAGGCTGCCCAGGGGTAAAGATAGATAGCAAAGCCAGAGTTATCTCGTCAACATACTCACTGGTATTGAATCCTAAGACAAAGGATATTACATTCACAATAAGCCTTCCCAATTGATTGAAAAAGTAAAAACCATAGGGGGGAGACCCTTTTGGCTGATGCTCAGGTAACATGAAGTACTGACACATTGCTTTCAATTTCTCTGGAGTTAACAGTCTGGTTTTCTCAATTAGCCCTTCCATGGATAGAGGTGATAATTCTTGTTCTGGCTCAAATTGTAACATAGCATTGATAGCCTGAGGTGTTATAGGGAACAAAACACTTTGATCAGGAGCTAATACAGCTCTTTGTGTGGGATCATAATTTGCATGACAATAATGAATGATTTCAGGGAAAACGTGGACTGTAGGAATGAAATACCTTGGGAGATTGGATTCCCACAACCCTATAAGATCTTGCCCTTTTGAGTATTCGTCTCTGCAGTGACAGAAACTCAAACGGGGACTTTCATCGAAATGCAGGTCTTTTATTTGGAAATATTCATCTATGAGAGGCAAGTAGTCTAAATCTCGGTGAGGAGCATTCAAAGGAGTGACATTTAGAGCAGTAGGGGCCTCCATTTTGGTTCTTGTGGATTCAAAATGGAGGTTTCAGTTTTTCTTGCAGACCGGACGGGATATCTGACAAAAGAGGAAATTGGGACAAATTGCAGGTTTGGGAAGCAAATTCACAGGTTTTAACTCTTCAATGAGGACTCAGAGAGGATTTTTAACCACTTTTTCAGAGAAAAACACAAGAAACCAAGCTTAACTTGCAGTCGGGGTGCGGAATGATAAATACTTGTTTTTTAATGGAAACTGGTTCTTCAACAGGTAATGGACAATGGCAGGAACGTTCTTCAACACGGGCGCAGCGGAATTTCTGAGTAATTTGGTGTATTTGCAGCGAATTTTGAAATTTGCAGCGGGAGCTTAGTCTCTTTCGAAAACCAAAATAACTGAAAAAAACGCGAAAAATGGCTTAAAAACAAGTGAAAAGGGTTTTTTGTCGTTTTCGAGGTGATGACGTCATTCGACGTACGGGGTGACGTAAGGGAGTGGGGCCGGCGGTATTCGATAAGCGGTAAGCGGTGAGCCCGCACCGCTTATGGAGGAAGGCGGTAAAAATCGCAATGGCAGCGATTCCACAGGATGCTTGCCACGTGGAATGCTGAATAGTCAAATCCGCCCACTCCCCGCTGGCTAAAAAACTCACACGCGATGGGCAGCGGGATTGATCGGGACCGTTGATCAATGGAGGAATGATCTGACGGCTGGAGGAAAGGGAAACTTGTGCGGTTTGGAAAGTGGGCCCGTCGGGGTTTAAACAAGTTTTGACGTGTAATCTAATCACCCCGGGGAGAAGCTAATAGGCGAGAATGGTTGTTAATTAGTCCAAATGACTAATTAACCCCGTGAATTTATAAAATGAATTGCGGCGGGGTTTGGCCATGTGGAATGCCACGTGGAATGCTGAGTATGGTGGCGCAGGATTCCGTCGTAGTTTATTCTTGGTTTTGGTGTTAAACACATATGTTACGTGTCTAACGCTTTTCTATATATATTTTATTATACGATGAATAAATTAATATAATTAATTCATCATAGGGGCGGAATGTATATATAAGGTTATAGTTTTACCAAAGGGCTTTATAAAGTGGAATATTTATTTTAAATGTGCGGGACTATATATACCTTGGTAAAACATTATAATAAGAGGGTTTTGGGGATATTTATTTAGAAAAGGGAGTTATATGCATAGGAAAAGGGATTTCACTAGGGATTTAATATAATAGAGTTAGGTGTTAATATGAAAAAGGACAAGGAAAATCAAAACACCTTTGTACATCTAAGAAAGTGAAAACTTATGAAGTAAATTGCACATTTTATCTTCAACACTTAAGCTTAGAATAACAAGTTGTCTTGAGGAATTTTATGGAATGTTGCCTCAGTTTCCTAAGTAAAATAGGATTTTACTTAGGAAAAAGTTAAAGATGGAAGATAACAATGATGAATTATTTCAAGTGCTTAGGTCTTTTTTGATCATTGGGCCGAGGGTCCGGTCCCTCCAGAAGTCAAGGAAATGCCTTGAGCCCATTTGATCTCAAATTACCTTAGTACTTTTGGGGAAATTAGTAAAACTCTTGAGGGGGAAAAATGATGAGGGAGGTTAATGAATTTGACTTTGCTTGCTGTGATTTTCCAGTGTATTTCCTGCTTTAGTACTTGTGATGAAAGTAAAGGATCAACCAACATATAGTAGCACCATTCATCAGATAACACTTTGTAGCACCATCTACCTACCCTATCTACTTAACACTACCATTTTCTCTTCTTTATTAGGGTGCATTTAGACTTGCAAACCCTTATCAATCTTCTTTTCTTTTACATGGTAAATCTATCTATTTCTACCCTTATTACATCCAAGGGCTCAGATTAAACTGTTGAGCACCTTTTATTCACTCTACCTATCTACTTATCTTCCAAGATTAAACTGTTTGGTCAGATATTTATTCTCTAATCTATAACATGAAATTGAAATATGAGTAAGCCAAGTTTAAACAGTTTGACTTATTCATGAATTGTGGCAAAAGTTTCACAAGCTGCACACAATTGATTTATTACAACAGAGTAAAAAGTAGTGGCATTTGGATTTGCACACTTTCGTTGGTCTATTTTTTTCTTGGGGTTCATTTCTTTCTGTTTTTTGACCATTTTATTCTTTTTACCCTTTGATCTTTCTTTTAGGGTATACCCTCTTTACATTTTTTTAAATTTTTTGATTTTTTGGTTTTTTACGAATATGTAACACCTTCGCTCAAGTAAGAAGGTTTGAACATATTCCACACTTCCATCAAGACAATCATGAAAGATGAAACCTATTGATATAGGAGGCTAACACTGGCTCCACTTGGGGATGGCTTTTCTTTGTGGAAAGTCAAGAACAGTAGATCAGATGCCTCAGAATGTCTTCAAACTGAAAGTAAGGAATTTTCCTTCTTCAGGTAGCTTTATTTTACATATGATAGTAAAACTTTTTGGAACTTAGGGCCTTCACTTCGGGCTTCAATTCCAAGAAGTCACCATCCAATCCAAACTGCAGTAACAAAAATAAAACAAGCAAACAATATATTATGTACAAGTTAGAAACATTTAAACATTCTAGTAAATTGGATCAAAATAATGCTTAAGCATTAGACCATTGACTGGTCCTTCTTCAACTTCTGAATTGTCCAAGTCCTTCAAAAAATAAGTATTGTTTCCCTGCAAGGCATGGATGATATAAGGCCCTTTCCACAAGAAATCAAACTTCCCATGTTTCCCTTTTTCTTCTCTTCTAGAATCCCATCTTAGGACCTTGTCTCCTAACTGAAAATCCTCTGCTTTAGTCCTTTTATCAAACATTTTCTTTAGTTTTTCCTGTAAGACTTGTGATCTTTGGTATACCTCTTCTCTGGTTTGTTGCAGGTGGATTGTTTGATTAATTCTTCTTTGAATGTCATTTGGCTCCACTTGAGCCTCCTGAAGTAATTTCATGACAGGGATTCCTAAAGATGATGGGAATCTTGCTTCGAGACCATAAACTAACTCATATGGACTAGTCCCAATGGATTTCTTGGTTGTAAGTCTGTCTGCCCATAATGCATAGGTCAGTTTCTTATGCCAGTTCTTTTTATTTTCCTCCAACAATTTCTTAATGATATTGATCAAACTCTTATTGGAGGATTCTGCTAGTCCATTACCTTGGGGGTAATAGGTTGTTGAATGGCCTAAAGTAATATGATATTTATGGCAGAAATTTATCATTTTCTTTGATTTAAATGCAGCAGCATTGTCTGTTATAATCTTTTCTGGACATCCAAATCTTGAAAGTATGTTGGTTTCAAGAAACCCTATGATTACAGAATCATTGGACTGTCTACATGGGATGGCTTCAATCCATTTGGTGAAATAGTCTGTAGCAGTTAAAATCCATCTATGTTGTCCTGAAAAAGGGGGGTGAATCTCTCCAATAAAATCTAAACCCCATTGTTGAAAGGGTCTTTCTGTGGAAACTGGTTTTAAAGGCAGAGGTAACAACTTTCTTTTACCCTCAAATATCTGACATTTGTGACAGCTTGTTACAAATTTCTTTACATCAGAAAATAATGTTGGCCAGTAAAAACCAGCCCTTAAGATTTTGTCTGCAGTAGATTTCCAGTAGAGATGTCCTCCACAATCCCCTGCATGAAATTCATTAAGCACTTTATCGGCTTCATCTTTTAAGAGACAATTCAATAAAATTCCTTCATGATTCTTCCAAAATAAAGTGCTATCTAAAATACAATATTTCAAAGATGTCATCTTTAAAAATCTTTGCTTAGTTCTGGACAACCCTGGAGGAGCTTGCAGGTTTAATAGAACATGAATTATATCATTATACCAGGGTGAATCTAAGAAAGCTTGACTGATCTGGGGAGTCGCCATCTCCTGCTCGTTATCCAGTTCATTGATATCTAAGGCTTGGCAATTGGTTTCTGTCATAAGTTGTGCTAAGCCTTGGCCTTTTATCAGTTTGGTTGGCTTGATCTCAATATCATATTCCAAAATGGTAGCTATCCACTTACCTCGTTTACCTTCAATGCCATCTTGTGTCAAAATATCTTTAACTACTGCATTGGGCACATATGCTATCACATGAGAATATAATATGTAAACTCTAAAATCTTTGATTGCTTTTACCAATGCAAAAGCCTGTTTTTCCATAATATTGTACTTTAGAGGTGCATCCCTCAGTGCTTTACTAAAAAATTCTATTGGCTTTTCACACCCTTGGTCATCTTTTTGAAGTAAAACAGCTGCAACAGTATGTTCGGAAGCAAATGAAAAAATAATAAAGTCTCTATCAAATTTAGGACTGGTCAGAACTGGTGTCCTTGTTAAAGCCATTTTAATTTCCTCGAATGATTGTTTGGCTTCTACAGTCCAGTCAATGCTTGAATCTTTCCTCAACATGTTAGTCATTAATCTAAGTAACTCTGCTAGACTAGAAATAAATCTTCTCAAGAAGTTGATTTTTCCTATAAATGCTTGCAATTCTTTTATGTTTCTGGGGTGGGGTATTTGCAAAATTGCTTGAATTCTTTCAGGATCAATCCTAATGCCATCTTTATAAATGATATGTCCTAAAAGCTTTCCTTCTTCCAAACCAAACAATGACTTCTTAGGGTTTAAAGAAATTCCATATTTTCTGCACTTTATAAATACTTGCCTTAGGTGATCTAAATGTTCTTGATCTGTTTTAGAGAAAACAGTCAAATCATCTAAGTAAATAACCAGAAAATCATGTATCTCTTTAGCAAAAGCAATGTCCATCGCTCTTTGAAAGGTAGCTCCTGCATTCTTGAGTCCAAATGGCATTTTGACATATTTAAACGTACCCCATGGTGTGGTAAATGTTGTTTTATCCTGATCATCAGGATGAACCAGAATCTGGTTGTACCCTGAAAATCCATCCAGTAGTGATATTCTCGAAGATCCCACTACCCTTTGCAGAATGTGGTCCATTTTCGGCAGAGGATAGTTGTCTTTTAAAGAAAATTTATTCAAATTCCTTAAATCAACACACAGTCTGATTTCTCCTGTCTTTTTTCTGGTTGGTACTAGGTTAGAAACCCATTCTGAAAATCTGATAGGAGCTATAATCCCTGCTTCAAAAATTCTTTTGATTTCCTTTTCAATTGAGGGTAATAAAACAGGATTAATTCTCCTAAGCTTTTGTTTAAAAGGTTTCTGGTCTGGTTTCAAAGGTATAGTATGTTGAATGATGGATGTATCATAAGATTTGAGGTCTTCATAACTCCAAGCAAAGACATCCTGTAATTCTTTTAATAGTTCAATATATTTTACCTTTTGTTCTTTTGGGAGAGATTTGGACAACTTAACAATTTTAGGATGTTCAGGGGTTCCTAAGTTGCATTCCTCCATATCGGCTTTAACAGGTTCCATTTTAGGTCTGAATGGAATATCGTTTGAGTCAAATAGATCTTCCAAAGGTGTTAATCCTTTGGGTAATTGATTATCTTTTAAATTGATGATTTCTGTCTCATCTATGATCTCATCAAATTCCATTTGTTTCAAATTTTGCATGTCTTTTTCAGTGAATGTGGTTGGATGCAGCATATGAATTGCATTTTCTCTTGAAATTTCCATTTTTTGTTCTTTTTCTTGATCAAATTTATCAGCATTCATGTCTTCATCTATATTACAGTTAGAAAACTCATTCTGAAGTGTCAAAAAACTATTGATTTGATGGTTATTCACAAATACTTGCCAATTCAAAACATTGTCGGGTATTGCAGGTCTGTGTCTTATCTCAGCTGAAAACTGATGATTAGGATCAAAAGGCAACTTACATGTACTAGCAAACATTGCTAAATTGTGAGCATGCAAGTTTTGTTTCCTGGGAATCTTGGCAAGTTGGGCTTGTAGAAATGTGTTGAGAATCTCTACAACTGTCTCTCGGTATTGTTTCAGTCTCATGTCCTTTGGTGCACATTCTCCTTTAATCTGTTGGATAATTAGTTCAGAGTCGCCTATGATTGATACCCTAATGCCTCCTAACTTCTTGACATGTTTAAGCCCCAATAAAAGAGCTTCATACTCTGCCATGTTGTTAGTGCATTTGAAATTTAACCTATAAGCATGACCCTCTGCATGATTGTTCTCTACATTGTGTCACCAAATTCCAGCTCCTGCACCTAGTCTGTTTACTGAGCCATCAAACTCTAAATGCCATAGAATTTCATGTTCGTAATCTTCATCAATTGTTTTAATAGATTTTCTGACAAGAGCTAGTTGTTTAGTTGTTTCAGGTTTTTCTTGGTCATCTGGTGTTTCTTTGTTTTCAGATATTTCTTCAATTTTGACAGTGGTTTTGTTTATGATTTCCTTTTCGGGAGCTCCTATTTCAGTAGGAAGATCTGACTCAGCATTGTATAAAATAAAAGAATCCATGTCAGAATGTACAGAATAAACCGGGAAGTTTTCAGGCTTCTCATGGCTACTCACTAAGTACTTCATCAAAGTTTCTCTATATAATCTTTTAGGCTGACCAAATACTGAAATAGTTGCATAAGACATGTCTAATTGAATAGATCCTCCAAGTTTAGCACCCCAAGACCTAGACAATAACATAACATATTTGGGTGGAATATCAGCAACTACTATGTCCATTAAAACAGACTTAGCAGGGTATTGGACCAAAGTGACACACAGATCTTTAATTAAACCTAAACATTTTACCTGACTGGAATCAAATGAAAACAAATCTTTGTATGGTCTGGTAATATCTAGATTCAATCTTTCCATTACTGCTTTTGGCATCAAATTGTGAGATGCTCCAGAATCAAGCATTGCATTATGGAGTATCTTGTCATGAACATTCGGGCTTACATAAAATGGAGGAGTTCCTCCACTTTCTGGTTTGCCATTAACCTCAGGGCCAAAAAGAAGTTTGGGTTGATCATCAAGAATATTTACTGAATCATCCAATCCGGTAATGTTAATGTTTAAAGACTTGGAAATCTGATTCCTATAGACATCATGTTTAGCCAATTCTGATAAAGGAACAGCTATCTTGAGTTTGCCTATTTCAGCTTCCAGATTAAAGGGTTTTTCTGTTTGAGCTTTAGTGTTTTTCACAGTTGGATTTTCTCTGTTTACTGGATCTTCAATGTTTTTCTCTTTTTCATGAATGAAGTTTTTCTTTGAAGATGTTTCAGGACTAACTTCTACTGTTTCTTCTACAGTTCCTACATGAGGAGATGTATTAGATTGTTGTCTGTTGATTGGTTGGTTATCAGAGACATCTTCAATTATTGGATTTGAAAAACTAGGAGTTATCCTAGGCAAAATTTGTATTTGGGGAATGTTTTGTACAGAGGAAGTATTTTGTACAGGGGGAATGTTTTGTTTTCCTTTGACATTTTGTTTTGTGGTTTTCTGTTTATTTTTCTCTGGTACATCTATCCGTCTACTTCTCAAGTTGTATTGCTTATGAACCTCGTAGATTGCTGTGTCATAGCCTTCTTTGAAATCAAAAGTCTCACCTGAATGAGTGTGGAATGTTTCAAGGATATGATTCTCTTGATCATCCTGAGATAGGAAGATTTCTGATTCATCTTTGTCCTCATTGACATTGTTTATTTCTACATCTTATGTAGGTCCTTCTGAGGTCGAACCTTCAACAAAGTTTTCTTGGAAAGGTGGTCTAATGTTTTGATCAGGGATATTCTTTCCAATATTTTGGTTCAGATTCCTCCTAAAGTTTGGGTTTCTTGCAACATTCTGGTTATCAGTAGCAGACTTTCTTTCAATGGTTTACACTCTATCACCTAATCTTTCCATACCTTTAATGATTACATCCAGCTTCTTTTCAAAAGCTGAAGGTTCTTCCTTCATAGGCATTCTTCTCTCTGCTCTTTCTCTGGCTCGTTTTTCTATCAGATTTTCTTCTACGCTCACCACTATGCTCTGCATTTCCTCTAGTATTTGTGGAGCTCTTTCCCTAAGAGAATAAGCTATTTCAGAGTCAAAACCGTCTGGGAATTTGACCAACACGTTATTAGGTGGGGGTCTTAGATTCAGAGGAACTGCATGATATGATTCATTGAATCTTATGATGTAATCTGGTACGGTTTCATTTGGTCTTCTTCTTAATTTTTCAAATTCTGATAGGATCTGGAGAGGATCTTTCTTTTTCTCCCATCTGTTCAAAAATGCCCTATACAAAGCTTCTAGGTCAGCAATATTGTTCGGGGTGAGAGCCCTAAACCAAGTTCTAACTTCTCCGGTAAGACTTTGTACAAAAATTCTCATACGGATATCATCAGTATCAATCTCATAAAACTCAAAGTAATCTGTCATCCTTTTGGTGTGTTGTTGAGCTGTGTAGGTACCCGATCCGTCAAAAGGTGTGATCTTACTTTGGTAGTCTGGTGGTAAAGCTGGAGGGTTGGCTGGTAATATTAAAGGGGCATATCGATTGGCCATTGGAAGATAAAGTGGAGTAACAAGAGTAGCCGGTCTAGTAGGAGGAGATGGAGGCCTGACAGGTGGAGATGGAGGTCTGACAGGTGTTTGAAAAGTGGCTGAGTTCGGAGATGCTTCAGTTATTACAGAAATGTTTGAGCTTTCTTCAAAGGCTTGCTCAGATTGAATGGAGTTATGAAATTCTCTGTCAAGATGATGCGAAACAAATCTATATTGCAATTCTTCAAAGAACAAAGGATCTGGAATTAACCTAGATAATTCAGTCTCAGAGAAATTTACAAACAAAGATGTTTCAAATTGTGCATCAAAAGGAATGTCATCAATATAAATAATCTTCACAGGACACGATGCAGATCTAGAGAGTGGTCTAGAACTACCTGTACTTTCCTGACTTCCTCTTTCAGAACTTTCTTGACTTCCTTGTCTTCTAAGAATCCTAGGGATCAGATTTGGATTTTCAAAAATTGGTGGTGGATTTGGGTCAGGGTTTGACCTAGTATGTAGAATCCTTTCTGAAGCCAGTTTTCTTAGAATATGTGTTTTTGAATTTTGGGTTTTACTTGAAAAATAAATACAACTTCTACAAATTCTTTAAGAAATAATGATATGTGATTAAGATTTCCTCAAAGATCTGTTTAAACTAGAGAATCTGATTGAAAAATTTGAAACTAAGATTTCAACTTATAAGCTAAATCAGAGATAGACTGAAACAACATTTATTTACTTTTGCAATTGCATAGCAAAAGCAATTTCAAAGGCTTCCTGGCTGATTTTCAGACTCTGTCTGTAGATTATAAATCAAACAATAGTATCAATAAAATGATTCAGGGTCCCCAGTATGGTCGCCACTATGTTATCACTCAGGTTTTCCTAGAAGTTGTGTAAGAGGAAAGTATACCCGAGGTAACCACAAACCAATCTTTTAGATGCAGAATCTAGCCAATCTGCATCCAGAGAGGGCTCTCTCTTTATGATTTATCTTTGTTTTTGAATGATTTTAGGCTAGTTATAGATGCAAAGTTTGTTTTGGGAAAATGGTGGAATCCACAAACTAAGGGCAAGGTTGAGGGCTTTCAGTCCATTGGGCTATGGAGTCTAAGGATGGCTTTACTGGATTTCTTTTTTGAACACAAGATGGTATTACAGGGCAAGATAGCTAGACAGAGAACAATCCTTAAAATTTAAAGTGGATGGATGGTCTTGAAGGGATGAAAGGCAACTAAGAATCTTTCACCATATTCAAGAGGAAGAAGAGAAATGATTACAAGCAAAGAGCAATGAAGGATTCTTTGTTACGGTAATCAACAATATTGAATCAGCAAAACATGAGCAATTAAGAATTCATGCTTATAACTAATCCAGAAGAAAACATCGAGAATAATCACATTTGAAAACAGAGTACAATTAAGCAAATTCTGTTTCAATCCTTTATGTAAACTATTCAGGAACGGATATGATGATAGCATAAACTAATATAAAATTTAAACAAAAGGGTTGGAAAACTTATTGAACTGAAGTCCAACACATGAATCCTGCAACAAGTCCAGTGCTTCAAAACGTCATCCAGTAAGCCACAAGTAAATTTGTCCAAAATCTTTTTATTCCGAAAACCTCAATGTTACAGCAGAGTAATAGAATCCACCCCTCAAAACTTTCTTTGAAGGCTTATTTATACAAAAATAATCTTAACAATCTTACTCTATCCTAGCCAATAATTCAGGCTGACTTAAAGCGTATTTACAACAAACAAGAGACACATGGTCTCGAAAATAGAATAATGAGTAACGGCTGATGTGCTGTTCCTTTCTTCATGGACGTGCTAAGGATAAGTGCTCAAAATAGGGCTCTGTGTTGTCCTTTGCGTATTCCTTTGACTTGTTGAATACTTTTTCTTCTCACGGATACTCTTTAATCTTTCATCTGATACTCTTTCATCTGCATTTCTATTTTTTACCATTTACTCAATAGTAAAGATAAACTTTTATCCTGACAACATTTTTTACAAAATTTCCAGCATTTCCTTCCACCACTGATCATCTGGTATCATTGTTCTTCTGAGCTTCCTTAAAGTTTCATCGGCTTCAGTAAGTTTATAAAAAGTGGGCTCGTTTGGAAATAGATATTTTAACTCATGCTCCAGGTGAAACAGATTCTTCACTTTTTCATAAATACTCTTCCCAGTTGGTACTGCAGGTTCTGATGAGCTAGTAGAACCTACACTAGTAGAACCTATAGCTGTATGTTTAGCATGAGCTTTGATTATTTTCTCATAAGTTTCCAAGTCCACTATTTGATCCTCTGTGAGCATGGGACTTGGCATTTCACTGTCGAGCAGAGCTTGAAACTTTTCTCTGAAAACGTTGATGTCGACCAAAATATCAGTACACTTTCTTTCTAGATTTTGCATGAAAGTTCTCTTTGTGAAAATTCTCTTTGCTTCCAAAACTACACCTGTTCTATCATCAATTCCTAGCAATGCTAGTTGTTGTTTTGTTCTGGAATTCAAAAACTGAATGAGCTGCTGGGCTAGCTCTGGCTTGCCTCTTAATTCATGTCTAGTTTTGTTTATTTCCTCTTGGGCTATCTTGACTAACTCATTCTGCTCAAAAATAGCTTGAATGGAAGGCCAAATATCTCTTATTAAATTAATGATGTTGTCCCAAATAATATCATTTATTTCATTCAGAGGCTTTTCCAGTGTAAGATCTTTTTGCAAAGCCTCAACCAATTTTTCCAACCTTTTTATTTCTCTGAGGTTGTCAGCAACTGTCTTTTTGGATGTGTCATATTTTCCCTCCAATTTTGTTAATTGTAATTTTGCTTCTTGGAGTTCTGTGACCTTTAGCTGCAAACTCTCCATCTGTTTAATCGAATCATCAGAATTCAAATTAGAAATATTCACCTGAGATGATTGTTCCTGTTGTCCTGTAGTACCTGCTGCTGAAGCCTGTTTGAGAATTTCCTGTTCCTGCAATGCCTTTTCCAGCTCCTTCTCGGTTTCATTTAGTCGCTCTGTCAAGTTTAAGAGCAAATCCATCATTTCTTCTTGTGAATTTCCTTTTATTACTTCCTGTGTCTGGGGGTGCCTTGAGGCTGGTATTTTCAACTGTTTTCTCAGTGCAGCTATATCATCCTCTTTCTTTTTTATCAGTGCCTCAATTCCTTTAGTGTCTTTGGGATTGTGACCCAAACCAATAATGATCTCTTCTAGAGACTTTATTCTATTGTCCTTGGCCTGTGAGGAGGCCCTTTCAATTTTCAATGTTGCAGCAGTATTATTCAAGGAATCTTGTAGTGTTAAAGCTGCCATGGCTTTGTTGGTGAGAGTGGAATAAACCATTTCCCCTGTTTGCCTATGAAGCTCTATCTGATCCAAGGGATGGATATCCTTTGCTAACACTTCAAAATTGGTTCTGATGTAATCTGTTGTTGAAGTTGGCTTTGGCACTTTAGCTTTGAAGTGGCTCATTTGCATTTTACCTTGTGAAAGATCAAATGCTGACATCAACCTTTGCTGATTGTGAGGAGCCATCTTCATATACTGATCATAGACCTTCATTTTTAATGGTTCATTCTTTGTTTTGATATCAATGAAGGTTTTCTTTATGTCTCCAGTACCTGTCTTGGGCGGTCTGAAAGAAGATACTTGAGTGCTCAGTTGCTTTTGTATCCCTTTCTGGCTTATATTTGTTTCTTCTTTGTCTTTGTTCTTTGACTTACTTCCCACCATATCATCAAATATTTCATCTATGATCTGCATACGGAGGTAGATCGGACTTGTGTTTAACGATAGACTTGTGGGGCTCCTTTTGAAGAGTGGTATACGGAAGTGACCTCTTTCCCTATTTCCACATTCGGTGGAGTTTGCATCTCTGGAGCTTGGATTTGCTTTGCTGGTGTTTGAGAAGCTTTAGATTGTTCTGGTGTTTTGGAACTCTGTGATTTTTCTGCCATGACCAGGGTTTCAATGACCTGAACTATGGGTTCTTTTCCTTTACCTTTAGGCTCTGCTGTTACTGATGGGCTGTCTTCCTGTATAGCTTGTTGTAGAGTGGCTGTTGAAGATGTGCCAATATAGGGTACCTGCATTTGATCATATGTTTCTAGGTCAAATTTCTTCTCAGCATCTTTCATAAGTTTATTCAATTTGTCATCTCCACTTCCCTCTTCAACAAGTGTTCCTTTAACCCATTCATCTTGATTTGCATACTGTTCTATGTCAGGAATTCTGTGATGTATATAAGAAGATGACTTATTTTTTAACCTTCTTTCACAAATGAAACCAAAGGGGTCATAAGGGACCCAACGGAAAGATGTCTGGAATTTTCTCTCTAATATAAGTTCTGCATCTCTCTCAGCTTCTCTAGAATTGCAAATGAAAGGACCTAAATGGCTTTTGATCCTTAACTGTGCTTTCTTCTTTACATTGCAGAAATGGATTACATCTGAGTTATTCATCTGTCTAAAGTATTCCAAAGCAAAAATTCTCATTGGTACATATCTGGGTAACTTGAATGGATGTAATTCACATCCATAAATCCTGATGACTGTATGGTTTTGGTACAAGTACCAATCCCCAGCTTTGTAACTCTTTGACAATTGCAGGGTCTTTCTTATCTCAGTACTAAGCCTGGGGGGAGAAACTCCTGTTAACAAGGTTGTAGCAGGATGTACAAACTGATCAATGAATTCTGAATAAGAGTAGGGAGAATCAGAGGACAAATGAATGATGGGGGACCAAAAAATAACAGACCTGGGATTACCTTTAGCATCAAGTTTCTGAACAGGGAAAGGGAATTTGTCTGAGTGATAGAAAATTATGAGGTGATAGATAACTGATGAGTACTTGAAAACCTTTTCATCATCTAGCCTTAAAAATTGATCATGGATTTTGTTGGCAATGAAGGAAGCATAGTCATACTTAATCTCAGGAGGCTGCCCAGGGGTAAAGATAGATAGCAAAGCCAGAGTTATCTCGTCAATATACTCACTGGTATTGAATCCTAAGACAAAGGATATTACATTCACAATAAGCCTTCCCAATTGATTGAAAAAGTAAAAACCATAGGGGGGAGTCCCTTTTGGCTGATGCTCAGGTAACATGAAGTATTGACACATTGCTTTCAATTTCTCTGGAGTTAACAGTCTGGTTTTCTCAATTAGCCCTTCCATGGATAGAGGTGCTAATTCTTGTTCTGGCTCAAATTGTAACATAGCATTGATAGCTTGAGGTGTTATAGGGAACAAAACACTTTGATCAGGAGCCAATACAGCTCTTTGTGTGGGATCATAATTTGCATGACAGTAATGAATGATTTCAGGGAAAACGTGGACTGTAGGAATGAAATACCTTGGGAGATTGGATTCCCACAACCCTATAAGATCTTGCCCTTTTGAGTATTCGTCTCTGCAGCGACAGAAACTCAAACGGGGACTTTCATCGAAATGCGGGTCTTTTGTTGGAGATCTTCATCATGAAATGAAGTAGTCTCAATCTCGGTGAGGAGCATTCAAAGGAGTGACGTTTAGAGCAGTAGGGGCCTCCATTTTGGTTCTTGTGGATTCAAAATGGAGGTTTGAGTTTTTCTTGCAGACCGGACGGGATATCGGACAAAAGAAGAAATTGGGACAAATTGCAGGTTTGGGAAGCAAATTTACAGGTTTCAACTCTTCAATGAGGACTCAGAGAGGACTTTCAAACACTTTTTCAAAGAAAAACACAAGAAACCAAGCTTAACTTGCAGTCGGGGCGCGGAATGATAAATACCTGTTTTTGGATGGAAACTGGTTCTTTAACAGGTAATGGACAATGGCAGGGACGTTCTTCAACACGGGCGCAACGGAATTTCTGAGTAATTTGGTGTATTTGCAGCGAATTTTGAAATTTGCAGCGGGAGCTTAGTCTCTTTCGAAAACCAAAATCACTGAAAAAAACGCGAAAAAATGGCTTAAAAACAAGTCAAAAGGGTTTTTGTCGTTTTCGAGGTGATGACGTCATTTGACGTACGGGGTGACGTAAGGGAGTGGGGCCGGCGGTATTCGATAAGCGGTAAGCGGTGAGCCCGCACCGCTTATGGAGGAAGGCGGTAAAAATCGCAATGGCAGCGATTCCACAGGATGCTTGCCACGTGGAATGCTGAATAGTCAAACCCGCCCATTCCCCGCTGGCTAAAAAACTCACATGCGATGGGCAGCGGGATTGATCGGGACCGTTGATCAACGGAGGAATGATCTGACGACTGGAGGAAAGGGAAACTTGTGCGGTTTCGAAAGTGGGCCCGTCGGGGTTTAAACAATTTTTGACATGTAATCTAATCACCCCGGGGAGAAGCTAATAGGCGGGAATGGTTGTTAATTAGTCCAAATGACTAATTAACCCCGTGAATTTATAAAATGAATTGCGGTGGGGTTTGGCCATGTGGAATGCCACGTGGAATGCTACGTGGAATGCTGAGTATGGTGGCGCAGGATTCCGTCGTAGTTTATTCTTGTTTTTGGTGTTAAACACATATGTTACGTGTCTAACGCTTTTCTATATATATTTTATTATACGATGAATTAATTAATACACAACTAATTCACCATAGGGCGGGGATTATGTATAAGGCTATAGTTTTAACCAAAGGACTTTATAAAGCGGGGTATTTATTTTACACGAGCGGGAATATATACTTTGGTAAAACATTATAATAAGAGGGTTTTGGGGATATTTATTAGAAAAGGGAGTTATATACTTAGGAAAAGGGATTTCACTAGGGATTTAATATAATAGAGTTAGGTGTTAATATGAAAAAGGACAAGGAAAATCAAAACACCTTTGTACATCTAAGAAAGTGAAAACTTATGAAGTTAATTGCACATTTTTATCTTCAACACTTAAACTTAGAATAACAAGTTGTTTTGAGGAATTTTATGGAATGTTGCATCAGTTTCCTAAGTAAAATAGGATTTAACTTAGGAAAAGTTAAAGATGGAAGATAACAATGATGAATTATTTGAAGTGCTTAGGTCTTTTGTGATCATTAGGCCGAGGGTCCGGTCCCTCCAGAAGTCAAGGAAATGCCTTGAGCCCCTTTGATCTCAAGTTACCTTAGTACTTTTGGGGAAATTAGTAAAACTCTTGAGGGGAAAAAATGATGAGGGAGGTTAATGAATTTGACTTTGCTTGCTGTGATTTTCCAGTGTATTTCCTGCTTTAGTACTTGTGATGAAAGTAAATGATTAACAAACAGGTAGCAGCACCATTCATCAGATAACACTTTTGTAGCACCATCTACCTACCCTATCTACTTAACACTACCATTTTCTCTTCTTTATTAGGGTGCATTTAGACTTATAAACCACTTATCAATCTTCTTTTCTTTTACATGGTAAGTCTATCTATTTCTACCCTTATTACATCCAAGGGCTCGGTCGTGTTGAGCACCTTTTATTCCTCTACCTATCTACTTATCTGCGAGATTAAGCTTGTTTTAGTCGAATATTTATTCTCTAATCTATAACATGAAATTGAAATATGAGTAAGCCAAGTTTAACGGTTTGACTTATTCTCTTGAATTGTGGCAAAAGTTTCACAAAAATTTGCACACAATTGATTTATTATGAGTAAAAAGTAGTGGCATTTGGATTTGCACACTTTCGTTGGTCTATTTTTTGCTTGGGGTTCATTTCTTTCTCTTTTTTGACCATTTTATTCTTTTTACCCTTTGATCTTTCTTTTAGGGTATACCCTCTTTACATTTTTTTAAATTTTTTGATTTTTTGGTTTTTTACGAATATGGAACACCTTCGCTCAAGTAAGAAGGTTTGATTGGGAAAACCATATAAAGAAGGAATGTGCTAGAATCATGCCCCCAATAACCCGTAAGGAATAAAGAGCCATGAATGCATAAACATTGGAAAGGAATTTAGAAATCGAGGACAAGCAATCTATCACGGAGAGCGTAATCAGTCCAAATTCCCAAATGCATTACAACTATCATGGCATTGCAAAGAGAATTATGGCACCTAAGTAATTTATCTAATGCATAAATGGCGGCTTGGAAACTTTCTATTATAGGTTTGTGGTATTTGGTAACGCAGAAATGTTTCAAATATACATATCCACATACATACACAACACAAAAGTGATGCCACAATTGGTGCATAAAGAACACGATCTGCAAAGCATCTATGCCAACGAAATAGAGATACCATGCATGGTTTTGGCCCCAGGGATATGTTGCAATTTAAGAGAAATCTAATAACATGACATGGGAATAGAATCAGAGATCAATATTTCGACTATCAGAGAGAAACTAATGGTAGAAAACATAAACTGTAAAATTCCTTCAAACAATTTCTTGCAGAATCTTAGGGATGTTGTGATACCATCAGAAAGGAAAATGAAGTTACAGAGCTCCACTCAAAGACGAAGGTGTTACGTGACTGAAGCTTTTATATAGGAATATTTTTTGAATTTTATTTTGTTAGAGAATAATGGAGAAAATAACGTTATGTTGTTACACGGTAGATTTGCAAGCGGTTCAGATCCGTTTTTATTGGAGTCTGTTGAATCTGCTCATATACTATAAATGTAATCCATTTGCAAATAGTATGAAATATATTGTGTTGTGTGCACAATGGTTGCTCTCCATTTTTCTATGTTGGTATTAGAGGGAGTCTAGGCTTGACTCCCTCATGGGAGGGCCCAGGAAGATGTGAGAAATCTGGGGTTAATGTACAATAGGGTAGATTATTTTTTTCTGAGTATTATTTTGCTGTGTAGTGCTGTGTGAAGATTTCCATGTGTTGCGTGGTGTAGCTGTGTTTTCATTACAGAGGTCGGCTTGTGTGTAATCTAAAGGAACCGCCAACAAGGAACCGCGTCATTATATTTTTCCGTTGTGTATAAGTTCGAGTGGCACTACAATCATTGGAGGTTTGGTCAATTAAAGCATTGTGAGAGCCACCATTTGTTGAAGGCGTGCAACATTGAGTTATTGGGATGCAAGCTTGGAGGCCTCAATACCATATCTCGAGAAAGCTTGATCACTGATGTATGCAACCATGAATTGTAAGGGAGCCGCCATTTTCTGTAGTTGCTGCGTGGGGGAAAGGAGTTGCTGTTGTATGGGAGAAGAGGAAAAATCATGATTTATGGCACATTTCAGGCATCCTCAAATTTTGTTGAAAAGTCGCTGTTCATTTTCAAAGGAGAATAGCCGTGAAAGGCTCGCCCTTGAGATAAATATCGACATGGACCGTGGAGTGTAGCAGCCGGTTGGTCGAAGTCCCGCAGCGGAAGCGTGGTGTGACAGTTGTGTCATATAATTGCAGGGGAGGACTGTGGTTTTGAGCATTCATCAGCTCGGATTTCGAATCCTGAGTGCTTCGACAATATGCGTCTGAGTTTGTTTCGAGCCCAGAGCTTTGTGCTAGCATACAGACCGAGCAGGAGTAAGACTGCAATCAAAGATTTGGAGAATGAGCAGCGCATGGTCAACGAATATTTGAGGCAAGTCATAGATCGATCCATGCATTTTTTTTTTCTGAGGTTTCGATGGAACGAAGATCCAATTTCTCAAAGTGTTGGATGTACGTATAATCGATCTAGAAAGTGTGTTTTGTTTGGATCGATGTATACACAAATTTTTCTGCACGATCCCGTGACTCTTCTGGCGGGTGAAATTTTTGGGCAGCATAATGTCAAAGTATCATGCCTCCCATTTCATGGGTGCATGGGGAGAGGACGTTTTGGCGTTCAAAGCTGGAGAAGTTTATGGAGGTGAATGGTAGCTACAGATCGGTGTTTGAAGTTCATTATTTTTGTGGAGTGTGTAGCTTGTTCATATGTAGATTGTTGTGAGATTTGTTTAGTAAAGAACCAATTATTGAATAGATTTACACAATTTAAAATAGTGGTTCTCGATGTTCTTCGGTGCTGAGAGAATGTATCGCTAATTTGATTGTGAGAATCTGTTATATGTTGTAGACTCTTTTTGTATTTTGGTGCTCCAAGATCGACAATTACAGGTTACCTTTACCTTGTGAGTTTGTAAGTGTGTAAAGGTCACTTTGTAGGATTGATTGTTGATCATACTATGTACCTAGAATATTTTCCTATACGACTGTTGAAATTTATTCTTCGGGGTCATTTCACAGATGGAAATATTTCAATAGGGTAGTTCAGTGTCGAGACTCTTCTTCGGGGGTGTCAAGAATATTTGATATTACAAATTCAGCATTACTAGTCAGAAACAAATGTATTTTAAATGGGTTGAATGGTAGCTCGAAAATGGTGGAGAAAAGAGTGTTGTCTATGAGATCTCAGAGTGGGTACAAATGTTAATGAAGACCAGGGCAGACAAATGTTTGTATTAAATTAGTGTGTTCTCCATTTCTCCATTAAGGGGGAGTGTTAGAGAATAATGGAGAAAATAACGATATGTTGTTACACGATAGATTTGCAAGCGGTTAAGATCCGTTTTTATCAAAGTCTGTTGAATCTACTCATATACTATAAATGTAATCCATTTGCAAATAGTATGAAATATATTGTGTTGTGTGCAAAATGGTTGCTCTCCATTTTTCTATGTTCTTTTGCATTGAAAATACATGGAATAGAAATGAAATCCCCACAAATCATAATTTCTTTGTTGCAAGCTCCAGGTTGCAATTTCCCATCAAGTTGCATTTTTGAAACAACGACCTCTCCCAAGGTCGCAAAATTTCATCGCTGAGCCTCTCAAAAGCCACCAGGAAGTGCGATCAGCTATGTATCACGACTATGCAACCTCTAGTAAGTCGTACTTCAATCGAAGTCGCAAAATCACACTCCAGAGCCTCAAAAAAGTAGTGAGAGTGAGCGACCCATATGCAACGCGACTATGCGACCTTTGGTAATTCACACTTCCACGAGGGTCGCTTAATCACATTTCTATGCCTCAGGGAAGCATCTAGAAGATGCAACTTCATTGTTACGTGACTATGCGACCTTCATAAGTCGCAAACTACCCATAGGTCTCATTTTCTCCCAAAGGTCACCATTTCTTCAATAGATAATGAGTTTGTCAAGCTTCTTCAGGTGGCACTTCCAAGTGTGATTGGTTGAATGGTTGTGATGCTACGAGATCCACGCTTGGGTAATGAAGGTGATATGATTTTATTTGAATAAGGTCTTCTCACTCATGGCCCAGTGACAACGAGTACTATCCACTTCTTTTTTAAATAATGTTGAGAATGTACAATGACCATGTCAAACAATTTACTGCTTCTGCTAGTTTATAGGGGGTGCATTAGTTACAAATCATCTCATGGATAGCATTTCCAATAGAAAGGGAGATAATTTATATGTCCAAATGACAAGGAAATTAGAGGAGGGTCATGCAACAGTCTCCTTGATGGACCTGTCTTTTATTCAAAATAGTGGAAGTTACATTACTGATTTTTCTTATGAGATGCCATTGTGTTTGACTACCGTAATGTTTGGATTATGTATGAAAAAATGTAGCATTGAGAAGAAACCTTCATAGTCGTTCAAAATAAAATTCTAGGTAGTTGGCCATATGCATTAGAGTGTTGGATCTTAAAACCCGAGAAACTATATTCCTCTCATCATTGCATTCCCTCCATAGAAGATGACAAATGCTCTGGGTCCTTCACGCTAAAAAATTGCTTGATTATTGACTTGAGCACGGAGAGATATGGACATTTATTTCAAGAATTTTTGTAAAAATTTTGGAGCCTAGAGACGCCCCATAAATATAGCATTCATTCACTGCACTATGGCACATAAAGGGAGGGCTCCAAATGGATGTTTCACTTCCAGTTAATTTTTCATGTTTCTAGAATTATTATTTATCCGCATATTTATATGACAATGTTATTTGTTTGCAGGTGGAAATGATGATTTGCATGAAGGAAACCAGGAATTCTTGCAAGAAGCCTTGATATCACGGTTTTGACTAGCAGACTAGCTGAATCCATGGAGGTGTCCGAAATTTTATACCAACCATGATGGCGGGAAATGTTGTAGGAATATCAAAATTCAACATAGCAGATGGATCGCAACCCTATTCAATGGCTCATCATGATTGTGCAACAACATTAGGCTTTTTGGAAACCCTACTCATGCTTCTCAAAATTACTCTATTGTTAATATATACATAGTGCTCATCATAATGCCCACTTCTATACATAGATGAATTAGACACATAATAGTTAATAGACATGAGTGAAGAGTGAGGAAGCTAAAGATTCATGAGGGTAGGATAAATTTCACCGAGAGGAGGTGAAAGGTCACCCTCCCTATTCTTATAAATATACCCTTATGCCTCATTGGTAAGAAGTTTTACCACTTGAGATGGGAGCAGTAGTAGAGAGTTGATTTGTGCTTGAGAGCTAGAGGCACTCTTCTCTTGTAAGATAGGAGGGCGAGATGAATTGAGGCTAGGGCTTTGTATTGGATAATGGCATGAGAATCCCATGTTCGACTATTGGGATTTGATGAATTGCAGCATATGTACTTGTATTTGCAACAATAGTAATAAGATATTCTTCATTTATGGCACTAATTCCAATGCTTATTCATAGTGGTTTTATCCATTTCCTGATATTTTCATTACATTTGTGTATGTGGATTAATAAATGTAATATGTTATGGACTGGTTAATGGTTGTTGTATGTATGTTTTCTTTTGAATCTGTGCTTACTTATTTTTCACAATGTTAGTGATCTATTGTGATCTAATTTATAAGTAACCTTTGGCATGTTCTTGTTCATTTATATCTGATTTAGTTTGGCTCAGAGATCCTTCTCATGGCATACTTATTATTATTTTTGTTGTGACTTTTCCATGCCTCTTTCTATAGTTCGTCAAACTTGGGCTAACTTTATTTCATTATTTAGGTGTTTTGTTCGTTTCATCACTATAACACTTTTTCATTTGACAACCAAGAGCACAAACATTCATGGTGGCAGTCGGGACCACATACCTAATGGGGCTCCTATATGAAACATTATGAGGTCTAGCTTGGACCTCACACCAGGGAGACCCCCTAGCTGTTGGCGGTACATTTCATCTTATCAACAAATTTGGAGCTAGGAGGAGGGACAGATGACAAGTTGAGCCCTTAGAGCCTACATTTTAGTCTCATACCTGTAAATCGATCTGTCTTGAATCTCTATCCCGGGTTGTTTTTCTAAAAGTGTAAATATTTCAGTGGTGTGTAAATATTCTATCACTTGTCATAGTGCAATTTTGATGGTGAGGTTCGTACAACGGTATTTGGACACATGCTCCAAATTCTATGGTTTTACCACTCTTATGGAATACATTCAAAATATGTTATTAGAATATTGTTTACCCTCACGCTTTAAGGTGGTGTAAAGCAATGGCACCACTCATTTCTAGTAGCTTCTATCCTTTTATTCGAGGAACACATCAGTAAGCTCTGACAATATTTTGACAGGTATAATTTTTAAGATGTGTTTAGAAGGACAAATAAATTTAGAATGAAACTTGAAGAATCCCTAGAAGATTTTTCTACTAGTTTGTTTATATTTTTTGTGAATTTCGAGAGAAATATGTTGATTGGATGCATTTGGCTGAGAAATGTTGACGTCTGGTTTATGTCTCTCAGCAAAATCATCGATTTGAAACAAATTTGTTAATGGCGTTGGAAATTTTTCAACCAAGGGGACTCGTTCAAAGTACGTTCAAAGTATGCTCCATGGCTAACTTGATTTCATTGTCTAGGTGTTTCGTTCATTTCATCACTCTAACACTTTTTCATTTGAAAACGAAGAGCACAAACATTCATGGTGGCAGTGGGGACCACATACCGAATGGGGCTCCTATCTGAAATGTTATGAGGTCTAGTTTGGACCTCACATAGGGGAGACCCCCTAGTTTTTGGCAGTAGATTTCATCTCGTCAAGAGATTTTGCACTAGAAGGAGGGACAGATGACAAGTTGAGCCCTTACAGCTTACATTTTAGTTTCATATCTATAAATCGATCTATCTTGAATCTCTATCATGGGTTGTTTTTCTAAATTTGTAAATATTTCAGTGGTGTGTAAATAGTCTATCACTTTTCATAGTGAAATTTTGATGGCGAGGTTTGTACAATGGTATTTTGACACATTCTCGAAATTTTGTGGTTCTATCACTCTTATGGAATACATTTAAAAGATGTTATTAGAATATTGTTTACCCTCACGCTTGAAGGTGGTGTAAATCAGTGGCACCACTCATTTCTAGTAGCTTCTATCCTTTTGTTCGAGGAACACATCAGTAAGCTTTGACAAGATTTTGACAGGTACAATTTTCAAGATGTGTTTAGAAGGACAAATAAATTTAGAATGAAACTTGAAGAATCCCTAGAAGAATTTTCTACTAGTTTTGTTAATATTTTTTGTGAATTTCCAGATAAATATGTTGATTGGATGCATTTGGCTGAGAAATGTTGACGTCTGGTTTATGTCTCTCAGCAACATCATCGAGTTGAAACAAATATATTGATGGTGCTGGAAATCTGTCAACCAAGGGGTCTCCCCGATGTGAAGTCCCAATTATACGTCACACCATTTGGAGTAGGAGGCCCATCTGGAATATCGTCTTAGTTGCCATGTATTGTTATATATTTTCCTTGACTCTAACTGTTAGCAAGAGAGAGGAGTGCACATGCACCTTCAAAAAGAAAGGGGGATCTTCCTAGTGAGTTTTTGATCGTATGTGTGTCAAGTTCCTTCCAATGTGGGGGGAAAGAAGATTTTGGGCCTTTAAGAGAGAGGTAATAGTACAACCCAAGAAGACACATGCACACACAAAAAATATTTATCTAACATCCAGTAGAATATTCCACAAGGGATGTGACGATCATTTCAACCAATGAATGAGAAAGGTTTTTGCGATATTCATCACAATAATCCACAAGGATATGACAACAATACAAACCGTTACAACACATTCCCAATAAGATGGGTACTAAAATAATCAAAATAGTTCAACTACCTTAACACATGTGAAGGTAAACACGAGATACAAGCATCCGTGGAATACTCTTACAAACATTCATAATTCATGCATGAAGAACGCTTTGGCCTTGAAGGTTTTTTATATTAAGTATAATTTCTAAGACACATGTATACAATGAACACCATTAGCTCCAATATTGGAGTGTTGGAGCAACTCCTTGCTCCTCAAAAGAACTATCTTATCTCTCTAATGCCTTCCAGGAGAAGCTGAGGTGAAAAAAACCCCTTTCTCATAAAATGAGGGTGTATATATAACCAAGGGGTGATGCGTCACCCTCCTTGTGATTCTTTGACTACCCTCATGATTGTTTGACTTCCTATGAATTTTCAACTTACATGACTCTTCATATTTCATGTGTGTCCTTTAGACTTCCACTTTACAGTACATTTTGAATACAATTTACATGGTCCACAATCATAATGTGGCATATGATGACTTGTGATAGGACATGACATGACACTAATGACATGGACTTCGTGATGATGTAACAATGCCAAGGTGTCCTTATTGTTTCTTCTTTCTTTGTGTCTTCTTTAAAAGATGATACATGTCCTCTTCTTCCTTCTCCTTATGAATTGAAGATGAGGATTCTTCCTTGTGATCATGATATTAATATTATTTTATAGTGTGGTGTTCCTTCATCTTCTTTCCTTTTGATCATCTTATGTCTTCAGCTCCATGTGTGTCTTCTAGTATTTCCTCCTTCTCCATCTCCTTATTTAGAATCTTTTCATAACATGATAAATTTATTACATCTGCAATTCACTCATGACAATATGACATCAGTTTGATAAATCCCTAGTATAATATGGTGCTTTATGATCCATTGAATGAGCCAGAACCGGGTGGTAGGCCAAGGGAGAGGCTCAATGACTACACAATTGTGCAACTCATGAAGTTACGGGTGTTAAAATTATGAAATTGCAGTAAAATTCCACTTTGGATAGTTGATATGGTCAATATCATAATCAAATTAGATTCATCTTTTTGAGAGGACCAAAATCGACCTATAGATCGCCCAAAACGGTGATGCATGATCATCAAAACTAAATTTTCATTATTCAATTATGTAATTAGGGGGGTGATGATTTTTAATTATTTTATTAATTATTTTTCTCATTTTTAATTAATTAAGAGAGAAAATATAAATGTGAGGATTATTGTAAATATTCCTTAGATAATTAAGGATATGAGTGGAGTTGAATTAGGTAGATAATCTAGGGATGAGGAATTCCAAAAATGGGACTTAGTTGTGTCCAAAAAAAGATAAATATAATTTAGATTTTAAGTTGAGATTTGTGTGGAGGAAATCATGGAGTGGAAAAAATTCATATTTATGTATAAATATGTAGCTTGTGAGAGTGTGAAAAAAGACAAGTGAGGAAGTGAGGAAGTGACGAATACAGAGAGAGTAAGAGAAATGGTTTAAAGGGTCGAGAGCCAAGAGGCCGCCCATTGTAATATTTGGCCAAAGAGTTTTTTTTTATGTTTTTATATCAATATTTTATTTATGTGGCTCTCTTTCCTTCATATGTATTTTTGAGTTGAACATATTTGTGGTTTTAACGAAGAATTTTAATTTTGAAGGTAGCACATGAGTTTTTATATGCTAGGATCTGTTTAACCCAGTATCCTGGCATCATTTGGTATCAGAGCCGGAAAGATGCCTGTTCTACATTTTTTTTGAATCTGCAAACTGTACGTATATGCTGTCTATAAGTGTGTGATTGTAGGCAAACGATTTTTCATTGTGGAGAGGTGATGTGCAGTTTTAAAGCACTGTAGTGGAGTGCGGCCTTGGTGTGGACATAGGCAAAGACACACAGGCAATACGTTAAAACATTGGAAGTGTTGGATTGTTTGGGCTTTATTAATATAACTATATAGCTATGCAATGCTATTCAGATGGGTACACAATCACCGTGTTCATGGGTTCATGTTTTAGCGTCTGTAGTTAAACTTTCCAGTATTGCAGAGTGGCATGTCATTGGCGTTGAGGTGCAGAACGTGCAAGCGTAGACACCACGAACAACGTGGTAAATAGGCATGGGATATTCGTTCCAAGAGATATCGCAGGTAATCACAATAGGTGAGCACTGTGCTTGCAGCAATGGGTGAAGCAAGAGCACAGGTTTATGGATTTGGAATGCACTGTGGAGGCAACATCCCAGGCCCATACACATTGTGGAGGTCGTGTTAGGCCTTAATGCATTTGGTGTAGGCAACACCACAATCACGTATGCATTGTGGAGACTGCAACAATGTTGGCGGAGGCAACAACCCAGGTTGCGGGTTGTGAATTGGGAGCTCGTGTGGTAGAGATTGTTAACCAATGATGAGCATTGACACCATGGCTTAACGTAGATAATAATTTCAGTTGCGAATTGTGAATGCAATTCCATGACGTGGAATCGCTACAAAAAAATCATTGCGTGGGTTAAGTCTTATAACATATGACTGTGTATAGTAAACAACCTCATGGCCTAGCCACAACTGCTTGGAAGGCGGAACCAATTGTTATGAGCAGCTTGTGGACTCCATTATGTCATTTGGGTGATAACAATGGGAATCGTATGAACCATGGGATCAAATCTTAAAGATTGCATTGATTGGTGTTTTTTTTATTTGGATTACATGCTCAAAAATGCAACTTCAGTTTATCATTAATATAGATATAACAATGGTCCTTTAAGGACCCATTAATTATCGAGGGAGTGAAATTTTCATAAAGCTGAAATATCATTGTATTAAGTAAACCAGAAGTTGGAATTGTATACTAAGTGATACAGAAACATCAATTCCATCACGTTGAAGAGTAAATCCGGGTTTTAGTAAAATTAAACATTTTACGATACTAAATTGTGAAGTGGAAATTGTGTTTTCTACATAAATTTTTGGAAGCCAGTCGTATCAAGGCACTTAAAAATCGCATGTGTGGGGCTTGTGAAAGAGGTACGACTCTAGTGGAACATTCAAAGTATGGATCCCGTATTTCCATGGTACCATCTTCCAGCGTAAGAAAAGGTCACTGGGATTGATCGAGGTAAATTGTTTGCAAATAGCTCATGTGCGTTTTTTTGGGGGAATGTAATGTTGAAATGATATTCAGTTACATTAAGATTTCATGTTTTCAAAGCAAGAAATTGAAACTGAAGAGATTGAGATGACGGAACTTGGCTTAAACTAAGAGAGGAGATTGTGCGTACTTTGAAGGTTTCTAACATTATTTGCTGGGAAGAGATTTTTAGAAAATGGACCTTGCATGTTCAAAGTAAGTTTGTAGAGGCTTGATTGTATTCCTAAAAGAATACGCGAGAGAAGGGTTGGATCATTTCAACCACAAGAAGATTCAAGGTAAGTGCTCATTGAATGAATCAATATTCATTGAGTAGAGGTATTTTAAAATCTAGATGATTAAATTTCCTTGACATACTTGGGAAGATGATATTTTGTAAACGTTGTGAAAGAGTGGAAATGTTGCAAATACGGAGGTATAAATGAATGGAAAATGAATGAAAATGCGCTATCCTGGGTGATATAAAAAGAAGTATGCATTTTTATATGAGAAGTTTTATTATGCATGGTGTGGATTCTTTGCAGTTTTGGTAAAGTCATTTTGGACCAAAGCTTGTAGTTGGAAAAGGGAGAAATATTTTGATTTGTGTTTTAAGATTGTAACCACAATTGCTTGATGTTGTAAGATCTTTGTGGCGGTATCTAAGGAGGTGATATTCAAGATGGACACAATGTATGAGATGTACATCATTCATCGAAGAGGTTGAAATATGAATAGTTTGTTCTCTATACACACGTGAAGAGCTGTGAATTGATGTTGTATGGTGCATAAAAGTGCAGGGAAAATGTTTGAATTAAGATGAAAAAATTATGTGTGTGCGAGTATTCACAGTGACAAAGACGACAAAGAAGAATGGAAACCAGATAATTGAGATTGCAAAGAGAAGGTTTTTGAATAATCTTAACAGGAGCATAAGGTATGATAATTCAGAAAGGTATTTTTGAATGTTGAAAAGTGAATGGCTTATTTATTTTCACCATAAAATAAATCTTTGAAAACATGGATTTCATTTCGATTAAAGACTTTAGCATCATGAGAAAGGGAAAACAGATGATCTTTTCATAAAAATAAAGTATGAGAGAGAGTGAAGATTTTACATCCTAAAAATGTATTAGGAGTGTATGTTTTTTGGAGGTTTGTATAACTTGAATGTCAAAATATCCACTATCATAATTATTGGGTCGAGTCTTGAAGTCAAAAAAGATGTTAGAGTTAAATGAAATTTGGATAGTTTGAGTTAAGATTGAGTATTTTCATCCAAGATGAAGAATTGGTGTAAGTCTAAAGTCAAAGAGTCATAAGCTAAGTAAAAGGTGTGAATGTAATTGGGTGCATGATCGGTGGAGCCCGACACCCAAAGAGTTTGTCATTGTAACCCATGAATCACTGCAGTTGTTATTTTGCAGTAGATAGAAGCAAGGGAGTTGCCAGAGATTGGTTCCAAAATAGAGAACCAAGGGAAGCCAAGCGCAGGAGGAGAACTTGAATTTTTTATGAATGGCAAGTGTGAAGGATTGTTGAAAAGTGGAATGAATGAAATCCACACGTGAACAGATGAAGTTCGCAAAGGAGGAGAAGATAACTGTTGATAGTCATTTTAGAAGACCTGATGAAGACCACAGCAAAAGGAAGAAGAAGGAAAATTCCAAGGTAAGTGGCCTATGTGAACAGTTGACGGATGAAGATTATGAGCGAGAAAAGGCTGAGATAATAGTTCACCTTGAATTTTTGATGGAGTTATTGTAGAGAAATATGAAGGACCAGACACATGGTTGGACCATGAGAAAGAAGGTAAAGTGGCAGAGACTACACGCAAAGAGGGAAAAGCAAGTAAATGTACAGTTGGCAGAAGAGCTAAGGAAGCTCGAGCAGATGATGAGGTGTGAAGAACTCAAAGAGGTTAAGTTAAAGATGGATGTTTCCATTTGTGACCCAAAACAGGGTGAAATTCTGGGTGAAGAGATAAATGAGGAAGACCTCATGAACTATTGGGATAGTTTGGAAGAATCTGAAGATGTTTTGGTGAGAGAAGCAGATGAAGCTATGAAGCCTTCTATTTTTAAATCTCACAATTTATGTATGTTTGCAGGATATGTGAAAGATGTTGGACAGTCTGGTGAAACTTTCAAAGAGAAGAATGAAACTCTTGAGGTGGAGTCTGATGGAGAATGCCTTTCAGAGGGGGAAGGTACTGAATTGTTGTAGCGGGAAGAAATCATAAATGAATTCTTGTTTAAAGTGGGCATACAACTAAGTTGAAGTCATACATCAAAGCATAGTGAACGTTGAAGAGATATTCCAAGGAGGTAAACAAATGTATTTTTTTAGTGAATTTGCCACATAATTTTACAATGTTGATGGAACAAACCAAGACAACCTTGTGAAGATTTGCAGAAGGATGAAGTAGAATGAAGGTTGTGATGAAATGATGGAAAGATTTCATATGGAAATCGAGTTCTTTGTCTCTGGTCCTCATCACCCGTAGAAAGTGCAAATACCCGAGAACCGTCGTCTAACCGTATCTTAGGGAAATTTTTAGAGTGTGCTCTTTCTCCCAGATTGCTTAGCTTCTTATATTTTTTAAGCCTAAAATTAATCTCTCAAAGTGGTCGACCGATTGCCTCATCGATTGAGGACGCTTTGTTGATTTCCCTCAGTGCCGAGCCTTCTTCAAGAAGGTGAGGAGTAATTCACAAGGATTTTCACCCGGTGGTCTCAAACGCAAGGGAGAGTGATCCTCTCCGTTGGGGGCTTGTTTCGTGGGTGGTTCCGGTGTCGTTGTTAGTATAGAGAGTGAGTGCCTCACTCATCTCTAAATTTTTATTTCCGTGAGAAGAGGTTGAAGTAGAGGAATTCTCAAATTTTCTCGAGTCTCTTCCATCCCCTCTTCCCTCTGCCATTTGTCCTAATGTTCTTTTGGCAACATCTAAATTTCCGAGTCTCAAAGACCCACTACCCTTTTCCATCATATCCCTTTATTTTGATGGCTGCTCTACTAGGAACACGCTTTGGCCGTGAGCACTACAAGTGTTCGGACTTCTTTCGCGCTGAAGGAGGAACTATTTCCATATCGCCAATCACTTCTAGTGCCGTTTAGGTTTGGCTCTAGAAACACCAAGGCACATGCTTCTCAATCTGTCCTTTCTTATGGAATGCCCACTAGTGGAATTCCATATTTCTCTTTCGCGTTCGACCGTCTCCACACCCATACCTTTTATGGCTAGTGGATCAACTTCATTTCAAGTGTTCCCCTTTGGAAGTGGGCACATACCTCATTCAAAGCCTTCCTTAGGATCCTTGCCTTTCACCTCTCGTAGTCAAGGTTTCAATCCTTTTTCCGGAGGTCAAAGTTCTAATGTCTTTTCAGATGGAACCTTTTTTTACAACGTTAGGAAATGGGGAGTGAGTTCTTCACTCGGTTAGCAAGGGAATGTTCCTTTCCCCTTCATCGAGTACTCTCCCGTGATTTTTATCTCATGAAAATTCTTGGAACCCTTACCAAGGGGTTTCTTCTCCATTCAATACCTTAGTTTGAGGAATGTTCGCGCATAGTAACTCCACGTTGGGATGGCTCCTTCTCCAATGTTCGGTTGCAAGGATTTTCTATGGCCCAACATTTTCTGCAACACATCCTGCAACCTCGGTGCCTCAACAAATCTGTGTTATTCTTTTTAGTGTGGGGAATCCTTCCTATAGGGGATGGAATACCCATGCTTTCATGCTTACCATTTCGTGCAATGCTAAAATTGCTAGATCTATTGAAATTGACTAACGATCCTATTCGCAGAGATAGTCTAGGATGGCTTCTCCAAGTCTCACCAAGCTCCCTCAAACATTCCAAAGTTTGAAGGGAAGCCTCATGAGGATCCAAATGTGATCATATCACCACATTCCATTTATGGTGTTCATCCAACTCGATCTGGCGATCGATTAGGTTGTCATATTCTCAAATGAAACTTAACCGGAAATGTATCCAAATGGTACATAGAGTTAATTAGATGGCTTTACATTTTTGGAGAATTGGCTACCATGTTCTTAAATCATTTTTGAGGTAAATTGTCTCATGATATCAATCAGCCTCGGCCAATTTTTACAGAGAAGGCAACAAATTTCTCGACCATATTCAGGAATGGCAAAGAAGGAAGAGTCTCATTAAATCCCAAATCCCGAATGATTCCTTCTTGAATGGTTTTTAAAATATTTGCGCCCATAAATTTATAAGGTTGTATCCCTTTCATGGGTATTTTCTGAAGAGGGAGCTATTTTTAGGCTCAAATGGGCCTAGAATCGATTTATTCTCAAATCGAGTCCTTAATAAAATTTTACTAGATGCTCCTCACTCCAAATTGGACTTAGCTAAAACTAAACCTCATTCCTCATAGTCATGGAATTATTGGTTTGATTGATAGCGATACGACTAACCTCAAGTAAGTCAATTATGTGAGTTGTCTATACAACTGTCGTCGTGGTGCCTTCAAGAATAACTCCTTCCGCCTCCGCAATTAATTTTGTTCAAACTTCTAACTCCAAAGGAAATCAACAATCCATTGGAAGAAGAAAGGATAGAATAAAAAAGAAAAATGACAAGCATGGGAAGGGAATGCTAAAAAATCCAACGCACTGTTGGAGGGTAAAAAGGATAATAAAAATAAGTGAAATTTCCATGCAAGTTATGCATTGGAGACCATATTACACACCTTCCTGACCTAAAATTCAAGATGTGGAAGTGCTTTTAGCTCAACAAATGGTTCTTCTAGTCTCAAAATAGCCGACAAACCCTTTTCCCCAAGGGCAACAATTACTTGTTGGCTCAAATCCAAATTTTGGAGCTCCCTCTCGGGGGCATCCAGAAGGAGAAAATACATCAAACATATACATGATGAGTGCTCACGCAGACATCACTACGAGATCTCTTGATTATGGAAAAGTTGAGTCTTCGAAAGCTAAGGGTGCTCCGGAGGCACTGAGCCACTTCATATTATGAGGCCCCATCGTTGAGCCTATACCGATGCCGAAAGGGTTCGAAACATGAAAATCAATCCTAATGCCAAGGCTACCTGCACTACTCTCCGATCAGAGAAGAACTGCCTGTGTCCTTATGCCATGTCTACGTTAGAGGTGCTCCAATCTTGTCCACCTTTTAGCAGAGTGCTTTTCTCACCGCTATTGGGGTTGTTGATCCAAATAATTCTCTGATGATCACATTTGACATGTCGAATTATAAAAAGAGACTTCCTCATCATAATGCTTTCCATATTAGGCCGACTTATCAAAAAATTAAATATCTTTCGAACGGTCGTTGATGAGGGTGTTTCCACATGTGTAATGTCTCTTACATGCTGGAAGGGTATTGGATCTCCCGCAACTATTCGTTTATCCACTATTCTAACCGCATTTGATGGTCATTCTTTGCTGTGCCAATGTATTGTTCCAAATTACTTCATTTATGTAGGGGGAAACTATTAATATCAAAGTTGAGATATTCGATGCAATCTTAGACTATAACCTTCGTTAGGGCGAAATTGGATCTATGAGATGGATGCCATTGCATCCTCATTATTTCATATTGTTTGTTTCACGAAGGGAGAATTGTCAGCGCTGACCAACTAGATTGTTCTCCGTAGATCCTAATGCTTCTTCTCGACTCAACCATTCCTTAAGTGAAGGATACCAAGCAACCTATTGAGAATCTAGGGGTTGGAATGTACACTTCCTTTATTGGTACTTTTGATATTCCACCTCCTTCGGTTCATATCAATGCTATTTCATCCTCCAAGGTTCCTTTTCAGAGAGAGTTATTCGAACTCATTATTTTTCTGATCCTTGGACCTTACCTTCTCCTACCTTCACATTGTAAGAAGTTCAAGTGGGTGGAATGGCATTTCCTATGTTTGTTGCCGAGATTTCTTATAGCTCATGAGCCGACTGCAGATTCCATTCCATTTTCTCTTGCACTGCAGGAATTGGATGAGATGTGGCTCCATCTTCGACTCTCAATTCATCTTCTGGCTCACAAAGATTTCTCGACACCACTCTTCCATCTAAAGAGGCCATCCTCGAAGCAATGCTTCATCGTAGAGAGATCGTGGGATGATTTGCATCACGGTCTTAGTTTCTACCGGGGATTTCACTAAGTTGAATCAAGTTTCCCTAGCCCCCGCCTTCTCTGGCCCTATTCACCTGGGCCTAAGCCCTTTTAGCACCAAAGCATGTGCTTCGTTGAAGGAAACAAGGTCGTTTCTTTACCCTACTACATTGGTGAACATCTCCGTAGATCCCAACATCATAGAGAATTTATTCATTGGAGCCGAGTGTTGCCCCTTCGAAGAGATCTTGACTTACACCGATCTTTATCAAGAGTTTTAGGATGTATTCTCTTGGTCTTATGGAGAAATGCCCTGTATAGATCCATCTATTGTCCAAAGATGAGATCAATATATACTAAAATGCTAATCCTATCGTGCAAAATCTTCGTCCAAATAACCCTAGGAAGGCAACAAGTATCAAAGTGGAAGTAGAGAAGTCATTTAAGGCGAGGTTCATTTACCTCTATTCCTTTAACTAAGTGGGTTTCAAATCCACCTCGTGGACAAGAAACAAGGAACGATTAGAGTTTTCATCAATTCCCATGGACCTAAATAAATTATTTCCTAAAGATAATTACCCCACACCGTTTATAGACCAGATCATCAATGAGTGTGCAGTGGAATGAGATTTTATTTTTCACTGATGGTTTATCTAGATAAATCAAATCATTATCCATCTTGAAGATCTGCATAAGATCGCATTTATTTGTCCCTAAGGTACCTTTTTCTTACAAGAAAGGCCTTTGGCCTCAAAAATTCTAGAGCTACTTTTCACGGCCATGTCTTATGCCTTCCATGACATCAAACATATTATCGAGGCATATTTGGATGATTTAGCTTCATTATCGTAAGAGAATTTATCATACTTCCTTACCTCTCACAGGTTTTAAACGATGTCATTATTACAAAATCTGGTTGAACCCAATGCTGTTTTCACTGGTTACACCATTGGTTGTTGAATTATCGTCTCACTAAGGATTCGTAGATCCCTGCTGCTGAGGAAATACTTGAGTTTCTCCCCCACCTTCAATTGGCCAACTTCAAAGTCTACAAGGAAAAGCTAATTTCCCCGCGGAGATTCATCGTAGAATAATGCCGAGATTACAAAAGGATTTATGAGGTTATTAAAGAAAGGAGTCCCATTCTTTGGGGTGAATTTTCTCAATGCAGATTCAATGCTTTGAAAAAAGAATTGACTCGCTTCCTTTAACATCGAGTCCACCCAATTATAGCATAGATTTCCTCTTGTAATTGTGGTAGTAGAATCTACCACTGTATTGTTCTAGTTTAGGGAAGATTATTGCTCTTTTCAAGAATGTTATATACTACCTTATTCAAGGCTTCTGATAGGGTCCCTAACACTGTATTCGATAAAGAAACTTGCTTTAGTGCTTGTCCACGTTGTTCTGGCTTAGACATTATATTCTCCTTCACAAAACTTATTGTTGAGGAGGTAAACTCTCTCATGCGAGCGCAGGCGATCCCTACTAGCCTCAAAGCAGGGTCTATGCAACAATCATCAAATGCTGCTACAGCAGTTCCCAATTGCGAATAAATAAGCCAATGATGGAGGCCTACCCTCGGAGTCCATGATTCGTAGAAGAGACAAACTGCTCCCATTTCCCCTCACGTTTGTACCCCCTGCGCATCACGATCCCTACAATCTCCTCGTGAATGGACACCGGCACATGCAAGAAACAACACGAATACAGAATAAAATCCAAAAATACGCAACCATATATCATCAAAAGGGATATAACTCGTTATTAACATACAAGTGAAAAATGAGTGGAACCATAACCTAGTCATTCATTAAAATAAATAATCGAAAAGAGAGTATAACAACAGTTCTGATGTCACAATCTTCCTCTGTTGTCCCTCATTGCTCGCCTCTTAAGCTTCCGCTGTGTAAGGGAAAACCTCTCAGAGTCCGTTGATTCTCAAATTTGCATCTTTCCATACAATTCATTCTAGACCTTTTTCATCTACCGAACCTTCCAAGTTGTCAATATCATTGTATATTAATTGCAAAAGAGCATCTAAAATGGCTTTAACTATATTTTGTCTCTGGGCTGCTTGATTTATATTTTTGCTCATTTAGTCGCGAATCTTGCCACTTTCCGCAACCGCTACAACTTTCACACCATTTTGTGAAAAGTATATGTTGCTGTGTGTCTTCAGGAAAAAACGAGCCACATGGGCAAGTCAAAATGATGTGGACATGGATCGTGTCCTATTGGCTCAGAGAAAAATCACCAAGGAGGTCATGGCCAAAGGTGGCCAAGTGGAAGTCAACCGTAGAGTCTCACTGATGTGGCTTTGTTTCTCATCACGTGAGGATTTGCATGACCGTTTAACTTGACGGAGACACATCAACACCCGTACACGGCTCCATAAGCCAAATCCAACATCCACTTTAGATTTACTCAAAGCGGCCATGATCCTGACTCTGACTGCATGCTTACGTGTTTTCTCGCCAAAGATAAATTTAGGGAATTAGTTATATTTCCTTTGTTATAAATAATGCGTTTGCATACGCATATTAGATTAGTCTCCATTAGCCTCCGTATACCCGTAATGTAATTACGTTGCCACCGTGCCGTAATATCACCTCTCCGTTATGACTACATTTTAATATATAAGAAGACTCGTTTTCCAAGCGTAATTAGATTTAGCTGTCATGCTGGCACAGTGTAGGGCCCCACACGCCTGAGGTTTTGTGCATTATTGTATAGTTCTTGTTTTATTTCTTTAAGCTCATTAAAATATAAGTCATTCATGTGTTTATACATTGCATCTTTCATGGTATTTCTGAAAGTCACATTCTATTTATAATCTTTCATGCTTTACACTTTACTTCTTCAATTCATAATATTTCATGTTTTATGTTAACTGATCAATGTTCTTGTTTCAACATTACAAATAGGAAGCCCTGGAATTTACATATCTTTTGACTAATGACATGGAATCAATATTGTTCTCAGTCACACTTATTTTTCTTAGTTCATGTTTAATTTCGCATCGCTTTGTTTATTTCGGGCCTTGCACATTTGTTTCATAGGTTAGATTTAGACATATTAAAGAGCCCATGTCATTTTCGCCACCTCCGAAGTCATAGCCGGACCGATGGTGAGGGATTGGAAGTATGAGAGTGTAGTTTGATATTAGTTTATTTTCTACAAGTTAGATATATTAAATTGCTCCTGCCATTTTTCAAGCATTCCTCCGAAAGCTGCATGGACCGATGGTGAGGGATTGAAGTATGAGTGTGTAGTTTGATATTAGTTTACTTTCTCATAGTTAGTTATATTAAACGCTTCATGTCATTTTCGCCATCTCCTAAAGTTGCCACTGGATCGATGGTGAGGGATTAAGTATGAGTGTGTAGTTTGATATTAGTTTATTTTTCTTCCATAAAATTAGATATCGACAATTGTTATAGGAAATATTTCGTGCTATAGTTGGACTAACAAGTAGGGATCTAATATAAATTGATGTAATTTGATTTAGATTTACTTTGTTGCAATTCTTGATTTCTTTAAGCATAGTTTCTTTGTGTTTAGATGCTGTGCCAAGGATAGTTTGGTTTTCATGCTCAATAGTTCACCTGCTTTGATTTACTAGGTTAGCAAGACATTTTAATTTCCTTTCAAGTTTTGTCATTGTATGTTTCAAATTCCTTCTTTGAAGTTTCAAGTTGGTAAATCATTATAAAGGATATCACGCTCAACAATCATAACCATACTTGTTTTTATTTTAGAATTTCCATCTCACATTAGAAAACTAAAATCCATTAGAAAGATAAGAAATAGGTTATCTTCGCGTATATATAGGCGCCACACTTCATCACCATTAATCCCGATTGATAAATTAATGTAGCAATTTAGGACACACTAAATTGACCAAACATTTTGGCGCCCGTTGTCTGGGAAGTGTAACTAGGTAGCCAATTTCTTATAATAATAAAATAAGGGAAAACTTGATAACTTCTCAAGTATGCTCTCCTCGCACCTAGTGTGATCTGGAGGATCAAAAAAGAGAGTTATTGGTTTAGTAATTTCTTACATGTTTCCTTCTAAAATCTTAGTGTGGACCTCGGGAAGACGTAAAGAGAATTATTAGCCCAACTTTAAAAAATAAAAATAAAAATGACATGCATAGAGCAAGAGATTCTAGGGGAAGGTTTATACTAAAGCCAAGAATTCGATTTTTACAACTCCATCTTCTTCAAGGCATAGACAAGAATCACCACCATCTACCCCTAGCCTTAAGATTTTTGGAATTCAAGGAACAACTTAATTAGAGGATTTCCTATACCACCTACTAAATCCCTTTAGAAAAACAAAGAGACTTTCTCATCCTCCCTTGATAGAAGAATCCGTAGGACTTTAAGGACTCTAAAGAAACTATCATGGAAGAAGAAATAATAGATGGATTTGGAGGTAGAGGTAGAGGTAGAGGAGGAGGAAACAATGGAGACAATGGTGGGAAGAGGAAGAAGGGAAAGAAATAGGGAAGGAGATAACTTGTTTGATTCCCTATAGTTGATGAGGAAACCTTACACAACAATGAAAAAAATATCTCACCATCTCTGCCCTCCTCTAACTCTTTTATGGATTCGGAAGTGAGGATCCCAACATTTCTCAGCTTTTTTAGTTTGAAGTCGTAGCCGAACTTATAATTATATGGAAGACTTCAAAAAACTCAAACTGCTTCCTTCAACATTGAAGGGAGTCGTTTTGAAATGGTTCATGGATTAGCCACTCAATCTATTAGGACTTGGAATGATATAAAAAAACATTTTTGGATATATACTTGGACTATTGTATGCCCACCAATCACAAGGATGAGGTATTCAAAATGATGCAAAAGAAGATGAAAATTTGGAAGACTTACTTGAAAGATTTCAATACAACTTGAAAAGAGCAAAGATGAGCAACCTAGATGATGAAACCTTGAAAGCCCTCATATTAAAATCCATTAGAGATGAATGGATAGATATTTAAACATGATGGGGAAAGGAGACATTTCTCAACTTCACTTCGTGACATAACAGAACTATGTGTGTCCATCTCTCAAGAGGAAAATCTAAAACAGAAAAGGGCCTAGAATCCTTCTCTATTAGGGCTAATAAATCATAGACTGATCATACAGGGCATAGATTGGAAACATGTTTGATGAATTCAAAATTGATATCTTAGGGAGCTCTTGGTGAACAACTAGACACCCTTAAAAATCCAAAACAAGCAGAAGTAAACGTATGCTCTAACCATCTTTTGTCCGAAATGTAGAAGAAACATGCTTTAAGGGAATGTCCGTTGGATGCAAAAGTTGTAGAAAGATGTATAATTTTCTCAAAATCATGAGATCAAGGATTGTCCTTCAATTCCTCGGACTCAAATTTGTCTTTCAAGAAGACCTCCAAATTCAAGAGAACTTCTATTTTGTTGCAGTTAAAGACCTCGCGTGGACAACAAACTCAAGGGTTTAACAACCCTATGAATCTTCAAACCCCACCAAATTGGAATCCTTGGCAACAACCTTGGCCCCAATATCAAAATTCATATCAGCCATGGGTACAAGGATGCAAAAATCCTTATGGGAGACGCTCAATTTTATCAATATCCTCCATCTTTTCAAAAATCAAGAAGCTCCACAACTTCCAAACCCAACCACAATTTTCATTGCCATTTCCACAACAACAACCTTCTCAACAAAAATCCAAATCCTCAACTCATGCTCCCATACCAACAAAAAGACAAATCAATCTCCAAATTTCACCCATTGCCAAATCCTAACAATAAAAATCCTTAATACTTATATGATAGAAGGACAATAATTTCCTACCTATATGATCACTCTCAATGATGTACAACTCGATCCGGGGTAGAGTTTTAGAAAAAACTTCTATAGATATTCAAGAACAAGATACCTCCGAGAGGACTCTCTTAAAGTCAATGAGGGTTCCGAGAAGAATATCTTTCAAAATTCAAACATTCAAAAAAGAAAAAGAAAATTTAACACCCACACTTATAGTTGAGCAACCTCGCATCTTCATCTACACCTCCTTCTTTCTCGAAAGACTACAAATTGACAAGGGGGGTAGAAAAACAAATCTTGTTGCCTAAATATGATTTTCTAGATGAATTGAAGAATGTTTGTATCAAGATTCCTCATAAGCCATTCGAAAGATAGATTCCTATTCTAGCAAACAATAAAGGAGTTGAGTTTCAAAAGACCAGAAAGAAACTAAAAAGACACAAGAAGAATCCACCGTAGGAAAAATTGTAGATATTATGATGGGAAAAAATTACCATGCAAAAATAAGTGCATTTAGATCCAGAAGTCCAATTGTCAAGACACATATAAATAGGATATAAATTCCAAACACATTGATCGACTTAGGGGCTTATCAACATTATGAGTAGACAGACTATGGACCACCTAAAAACTTCCTAACCTTCTTTTTACACCTACTTTACCGCAACTTGCGATCGATCAATTATTAAACCAAATATGTATTAGAAGATATTTCAAATTTCTTAGATTCTTGGGAATATTCAGATTTTATGATTTTGACTCCCAAGAGTAATCTAGGAGGGCACCCACTTATCTTATGAAGACCTTGGCTAGCCACAATTGATGCTTTCATTAGTTTTAGATCCTGGGATATGTACACATTTCTAATGGTAATTCGACAAATAAATTCAATTTGTATCCTGAAGAAAAGCAATCATGTTAAGTAGGAGACAATGAATGGGTCGATGATGAGGACACTATACAACCCGCTCTTACCATTTCTCAACCGAGGATAGTCAAATTCTCGAATACATTGGAAAATTTTGAGAATGCCTTTCAAAATATGACCCCACACAATTTCATTGAATCACATAGAATATTTATCATCAAGACAAATGTCTCTTTACTCTATGGAAGAGTTTGGTAGTTCTACCGCTGAGATTTTTCCAGAAAAACATTGAATATCAAACATTTGGAAAAGTCACAACAAGAAGAACTAACCAAAATCTTGCAAAAACATTCTACCTACTTGCATGGGAGTATACTCGACATAGTATTGATCCTAAGACAAGACTTGCATCCATCATATCTATATTGAGGAAAACAAGAGACCAATCGACAACCTCAAAGAAGGATGAATCCAAATCTAGGGAGATAGTGAAAGAAGAGCTCCAAAACTACTTAATGTAAACTTCATTTATCCAATTTCAGATAGTCATGGGTTTCTCCTTTTGGTTATAGTACCTAAAAAGAATGGTAAATGGGAGGGTATGCATTGATTACGTGGAATTGAACAAAGAAACTTTTGAAGGATCACTTTCCTTTGCTTCTTTATCGATCTATTAGATACATTAAGAAATGCAAAAGTACTTTTCATTTTTGGATGGTTTTAGTGGCTATAATCAAATTCATGTAGCACCAAGATCAAGATAAGACCACATTTACTTGTCCATGGGGAACTTTGCCTACCGAGTGTTTCCTTTTGGGTTATGTAATGCAACCTCGCAAATATTCCAAAGGGCAGTACTAGGAATTTTTTCTGATCTAATCCATGATTGTGTAGAGGTTTATATGGATGATTTTATAGTTTATGTAATTCATTTGAAGAGGCATTAGAAAATTGGAAAAAGTTCTTATAAGATGTAAAGAAACAAACCTTCATTAAGCCATGAAAAATGCTTTATGATGTTTGTCAAGGATTGCTTTAGGACATCATATTTCAGAGATGGGATTAAGGCCCGATGATCAAAAGTTGAAGCCATCTCCAAGTTACCTATTCCAATTCTCAAAGAGATGTTAGGTTTTCTTAGATTTAATGTTACTTATAGAAGATTTATAAACTTCACTAAAATAGCATCTCCACTCTTCAAATTGCTTACAAAAAGACCGTGAATTCTGAATGGGATCCCGATTGTCAATCGCCCAAACTTTGAAACAAGAATATCTCAAGCACCTATCTTGAGAGGACCAAATTGGAAACTCCCTTCCATATTTCTACTAGATAAGCTTTCGTATACAAACTCTAGGAGCCGTGTTAAAAAGATTTAGTTACTTATGCCATTTATTATACCAAGAAAAATTTGACTCCCGCGTAGTTGAACTATACCGTGATCGAAAGAGTTTAGCCGTTGTTCATGCAAAAAATAAGTTTAGACATTACATAACAGCAGAAACTTTTATTCATACTAACCATTCTCGCAATTAGATATTTAATGAACAAACTCCGTTACTAATGGCAGAGGACAAGATGGTTTCCATTTTTGCAAGAATTCAATATTACCGTGTTGGATAGACTGCAGAAAAACAAAATACAAAAGAGTCGATTTCTTGTCTAGGATCTCGTAATACTAAAGAAGATTCTCCGTAGAGGATAAGTTTCCCGATGAATACTTGTTTGCAAAAAGAACTATTAAGACTCCTTGGTATGCAGATATTGCTAACTATTCGTTGGCTGTGGAAACCGTCACATTTATTTCAAGTGAAAAATGAAAGATTATTCAAAGAGAGTTCAAAAATATTCATGATTTTCTAATGAATTGTTTAAAAACAGTAATACTGTGGATCGCAGATGTGGCCAGGGAAGATGAAATGCCCTCGATATTCTTAAGGCATGTCATGATGAACCATGCGTAGACACTTTGCACAAAAGGATGGCCTATAAAATCCTCTCTTTAGATATTATTATTCTCTCCCTCTTCAAAGATGCAAAACAATATGTCAAAAGGTGATACCGCCAAAGAGTAGGGAAACCTACCTTTCAAAATGAAATGCCATCATAAACACAGTACTCATTAACCCTTTGAAAAAATGGGATTTAGATTTCATTGGACCTATTAATCCACCATCTAAGAAAAAAGAAGTATATATTGGTTTGTACCGGGTTATGTTACTAAATGGGTAGAAGCCAAAGAATTAGTATCTCAAGCATCGAAAATCCAAACTTGTTCATTTTCTTTATGAGGATATTTTTACTCGCTTTGGTGTTCCAAGAGAAATCAGGATGCATCGTGAAGCCAATTCACATCCAACTTGGTGGAGAAGTTGGATGGAAGAATACAAAATCAAGCACGTATTATCTACTCCTTACCATCCGCAAGCAAATGGTCAAGTGGAGTCTACAAACAAAGTTCTTGAAAGTATCATCACCAAAACTATTCATCTACATAGAAGAGATTGCGTAAAAGGTTTCGAAGCTCAGGGCCTGGCTTAACTACATGGAGAAATACAATGTGACATTCTCATGAACTTGTTTATGGGGAGTTAAGCCCTGCTCCCATTGAGTTCCAAGTCAAGACCTTCAAGATAAAGAAGCCTCAAATCTGGGACACTGGTCGTAAGCCCAAAAGTAGAATGGAGCAATGGAATGAGCTAGATGAGATCGTACAAGAGGCAATTTAAAGAACTGATCTAGTGCACATCAGAGCTAAATGGCATGACAAGTACATCAAAGAGAAGAAATGGCATGAGACTGGGTATTGTTATTTGATTCAGTTTAAAGATTTTCAAGGAAAATTTCGTAGTCATTAGCTTGGCCATATGATCGAGCAGATTCTTTTTAGTAATGGAGCTGGAATTAAGAGACTATTGATGAGTTTCTCTAAAACTCCTCTTATTGTGGTCAGGTCACAGATTGAAATTTTATTTATGTTTCTTACTTCAAAAGAGGAATTGGCTAAAATGTTTCAAGTTAGGTTCTTGTAACAGTCAAAATAAGAATTTTCCACTCTGTTTCTAGCTTTGTTCTTTTCTGCTTAAAAAATAAAAAAATAAAAAAATGTATAAGCCTTGAAACCAATCACCGATTGGCGTTTTATACAAAAATATTGGGTGAAAATCAGAACACCCGACACCCTATATTTTCCAAAAATCTCTCTCTTCATTTCACAAGTTTTTAGACCACCCACTCCATTCCATTCCACTTCATTTCCACTCCACTTCATTTCATTTCACTTCATTTTTCATTCCATTTTAACAATAAAATTCTTTTTCAGACCATTTCCATTTAGTCATTTTGCATCCGTTCATTTTCATTCACCCAAATAATAAATTGTGTCGGGCTCGTGTACCGACATATGTTTTCTCAAACTCGACACCGCCCAGCCTGCATAGATCACGGCCACTAATTAAGCTAAAAGAATGTACACTGCATGTTATTTCCATAATCATGAAATAATAAATGCAGTATGAGGACCAAAAATGAAGACATGGAGATTCAAGATATCAATGAGGAGCAACTAATTGAAGACCAAGGAAAAATGGCAAAGATTCCAAGGTATGAGTAAAAATTCATTTCAAATGGTATGTAAAAACACATTTTTACATAGTTATAAACCATAAGCTCCATCCATTATGTGCAATGATTATATTGACAAACTCTCGTAACCCTTTCACAATCTCCATATGATCCTCCCGCATTCATTCTCAAACGGCCCCATAATTAAACCTCCGATCTTCACTCATACTCCGATATTCCACCTATGAAAATGAGACGAGTTGATTTGACTACGACTTCTTTCACTCGCATAAAATCCATAGCCGTTGTTTAAACGTGCTTACATTTATTTTGCAGCCACCAAATTTCCAAACACTCACGTGATGTGCTATACTCTTCCTATTGTTCTATTAATCTCATGCCCATATCTCACGTGCTCACGTAACTTTCCTCTCGTTCTCGCTTCTCTCCATTTCATTCTCTCGTTACGCTACGTCTCAGACACTCACTTCCTTCCATATCTACTCTGCGCTCATCGTGCTCTATTTCTCGTTCATTCAAATTGGTCCCATTTCCATTGAACCCTCTCACGCAGCAAGTTTTAAAGACAGAAGGAGGATGGGTAAATTGTTGAGAGTAGAACCAAAGAGGGACCTAAATTCATGGAGGGATATCCGCAAGTCAAGGATATATTGGAAGAAGGCAAAGTGGCCGTGGTTTATCCACAAGTTTAGAGGCTACCATATAAAGAGGTGACAAAAGCATTTGCAAGGTCTTTCAATGGCCTAGAGGTAGAGATTGGAGACCTTAAGTTCATCATGAATGAGGCATCTATAGACCGCTACGTAACTTCTTCAAGAGGGTGAATCAAGGTTTAAGAACAAAAGTATTAGTGATGAAGCCCGGGATGAGTAATTCTAATATAACTCAGGTATGGACATAACTATTTTGAAAGAGGAATTCTTTGTTCATTCTTTGGAAAGAGTGAAAATACTTTTTCATAGCTTGTTCAAAAATTCATCACCGTGAAGGCCGTTTTGGGTCCATTGTATATGTACCATACCAGATTGTTGATGAATTTTCTAGATAATCAAACTCTCAATCTCCCATATTTTCTATTAAATAGTTTGAAGAAGATGTTTGTGACTGTTCAGAAACATTTAGGGGATGTAGAACCACATCTATATCACCATGGTCTTGTAAAAATTTTGATTGAAAAAGAGTTAAAGGAGAAGAAGGACACATGGGAACAAATTTTGATTAGAAATTTCTTTGAGGAACCTCAAGAAATTCCTAAAGGTAGCACATCAAGAAGGAGTAGGAGAAAAAGAACAAATGATGAAACTCAAAGTACTCCTACTACTACAATTGAAAGAACTAGTAGGGAAGAGAGACTGTCAAAAAGGAAGAAGAAAGAAACCAAGGGTAAAAGGCCAATAACATCAAAAGAGAGAAAAAGTATTGAGGCTATACATCAAACCCCTTCTTCCGAAGAAGAAGATCATCAAGTGTTATCTGAGAGATTGGTTCATCTTCAAGAACAATTATCTATAGCCAAGAAGAAAGAGAAAGGGAAACAAAAGCAAAAAGATAGTGGTCCACAGCGCGTGAGAAGAAGTTCCAGGCTTAAGGGGAAGTTGAGGAAAACGCAAATGAAGGGACCTCATTTTATCGATTTGGGAGAAGAAACATCTGAAAAGTCCCCAGCTGACTATATTCCATCTCACTCTCAGTCAGTCAGTGAACCTGTTTCATTTCATTCTCAGTCAAACATTGAACATAGTCCTTCCCATTCTCAGCTAGATGTTGATGTGAGCCCTTCTCAGCCAGATTTTGAAGACAACTCTCCTTCACGGCATTTTGGGGACAGCCCAATAAAAATGACACCTGATATAGACCCCAAGTAGCAAGAAGTATATGATTATATAGAATCTTTAGAAAAAGCAGCTACAGGTCCCAGTACTTCGTCCATTCAGCCTCACATATCACAAAATGATCTAGTCCAATCACTAAAACAGGAAGTCTTTGAGCTAGAGCTTTTAAATAAACACATTAAAAATGAAGATGAGACATTGAAGGAACAAAGAAAATTAGACAAAGTCATTCATGATAATACCATGCTACATCTGGGAATATGGCAGAAGAAGAACAAGAAATTGAAAAAGAAATGCCAGAAGTTAAACAGAGCACTGGTTAATATCAAATTCAGATGTTTAATGAAGAAACCCAGGATGTTAGCAGCACTAAGGAAGAGGAGGAGAGGATTGGATGTACTGGCGGAAGTGTCAAGGCATATGAACTAAAGAAGGATTATCAAAATTCTGGTTGCATGAGGACATGCAACACCTTCACAGTGGGGGTATGTTGAGTCTCAAATCTGCATCTTTCCTATACACCATTCTAGACCTTTTTCATTCACCTGAACCTTCCAAGTTGTCAATATCATTGTATATTAATTGCAAAAGAGCATCTAAAATGGTTTTTAACTATATTTTGTGTCTTCTGTTTGATTTATATTTTTGCTCATGTAGCTGCGGAATCTTGCCACTTTCCGCAGCTGCTGCAACTTTCCGCAGCCATTTTGTGAAAGTATATGTTACAGGTGTCTTCAGGAAAAACGAGCCACATGGGCAAGTCAAAAATGATGTGGACATGGATCGTGTCCTATTGGCTTGAGAAAAATCACCTAAGGAGGCTACGGTCAAAGGTGGCCAAGTGGAAGTCAACCGTAGAGTCGCACGGTAACAGGACTCTGTTTCTCATCACGTGAGGATTTGCATGACCATTTCTAACTTACGGGAGACACATCAACACCTGTACATGGCTCCATAAGCCAAATCCAAAATCCACTCTTCATAGATTTACTCCTCAACGCGACCATGATCCTAGATCTCTGGACGTAATGGTTTACGTGTTTTCTGTCAGCATAAACTTTAGGGAATTAGTTATATTTCCTTTGTTATAAATAATGCGTTTGCATACGCATATTAGATTAGTCTCCATTAGCCTCCAGATAGCTCTGTAATGTAATTACGTTGCCACTGTGCCGTAATATCATCTCTCTGTTATGATTGCATTTTAATATATAAGAAGACTCTATTTCCAAGCGTAATTCGTATTTGAAGGTTGTTGCCCGAGGCTGGTGCAGAGGGCCCCTGCACACGCTGAGGTTTTGTGAATTATTGTATAGTTCTTGTTTTATTTCTGTAAGATCATTGTGCCATAAGTCATTCATGTGTTTATACATTGCATCTTTCATGGTATTTATGCTTCATCTATGTTTATAATCTTTCATGCTTTACACTTTACTTCTATCCATAATCTTTCATGTTTTATGTTAACTGATCAGTGTTCTTGTTTCAGATTACAAATAGGAAGCCCGGGCATTTGCATATCTTTTGACTAATGACATGGAATCAATATTGTTCTGCTGCTAATTTATTTTTCTTAGTTCATGTTTAATTTCAGTACTGCTTTGTTTTTTTTCAGTCTTGCACATTTGTTTCAGTAGTTAGATTTAGACATATTAAATTTCTCATGTCATTTTCAGTTACCTCCGAAAGCCACAGCTGGACTGATGGTGAGGGATTGAAGTATGAGTGTGTAGTTTGATATTAGTTTAATTTCTGCAAGTTAGATATATTAAATTTCTCATGTCATTTTCAGTTACCTCCGAAAGCCACAGCTGGACTGATGGTGAGGGATTGAAGTATGAGTGTGTAGTTTGATATTAGTTTACTTTCTGCAAGTTAGATATATTAAATTTCTCATGTCATTTTTAGTTATCTCTGAAAGCCACAGCTGGAATGATGGTGAGGGATTGAAGTATGAGTGTGTAGCTTGATATTAGTTTCTTTTTCTGGAAATTAGATATCAGATTGCTCAAGTTGTTTATGGTTACCTCCGAAAGCCATAGCTCGACTAATGGCGAGGGATCAGAATATAAATTGATGTAATTTGATTTAGATTTACTTTGTTGAAATTCTTGGATTTCTTTAAGCATAGTTTCTTTTGTGTTTAGACAGCAGTAAGGATAGTTTGGTTTTCATGCTCAATAGTTCACTGTTTTTTTTTACTAGGTTAGCAGCACATTTTCATTTCCTTTCAAGTTTTGTCATTGTATGTTTCAAATTCCTTTTGAAGTTTCAAGTTGGTAAATAATTATAAAGGATATCATCGCCTTGAACAATCATAACCATACTTGTTTTTATTTTAGAATTTCCATCTCACATTAGAAAACTAAAAACGACAAAAATATAAGAAATAGGTTACGAATCCCGGATTGATAAATTAATGTAGCAATTTAGGACACACTAAATTGACCAAACAGAATCTCTCGACGATAGTCTCCTTGTGGTCAGCCTTAAGGAAGAAAAGAGGGCTCTTCTGACACAAAGGCTCTTGGGAATTTGGGAACTTGGAGATTCAAAGCTTGGGCACTTCAAGACTAGCTTGCAATGGTAATGGGCAAGCTTTTATAGATGGAGGAAGGGGAGTTGGGATCCCTATAATTGTGGGATTGGCCCTATCTTCAAGGAAGCTTCCATGAGAGGTGGCAAACCACTTCCCTTTCATGGAACTCCCGGAGCCAAAACTCCCAACTCAAGATAGATAGCAGTTTCTGAGTCTGTTGAAACGAAACTTCCGCCATTCTTATTTAAAAAACACTCCTTAAATTGGCTGGCGTGACTGCGACTCTGGGAGAGAGCGCCAGTTGGCGTGACCTCTTTGTAGGATTTTCCTCATTGGCATGAGTAATGAACTGTCTACCCGCGCCAATGCAAAAAGGGATGTTTTTATGGTTTTCTGCAAGGAGATTTCTTTAAAAATTAGCTCATTTTTAGAGAATGCATTGATAATGATTTGAGCATGACAATATTCACGAGTCTAAGCGGTCCTCCATTGTGCGGGACGGGGAATGGTAAGACGATGACAAATTACTATATGTGATGCCCCCTAGTGAGACGAAGAAGGTGATACTTTCTGAGCATGTTCAACTGAAGCCCCGCCGTCAGTAAACCTGCGTAGAAAAATACAACTGATATCTCAAGTACATTATGTATATGCGGTATGGGCGCAGCCATCCGAAACAGAGTACACTACAATTCGGATCTAGGGTATGGGCGCAGCCATCCAGCGAGGATCAAATAAATAGAATCGAGTGAGTATGACCATCCAGTCAGTGAGTCATGTAAATAATGATAATAATCCACAATCGCGGCTGGTTATGAGACACAATTCGGTCTTGCGCTCCATCCTAGGCAAACAAAGTACGAGACAAACGCGCCGAATATATGGTGAAATCAATTATGCAAGAACGTAAATACGATACCGACCAATGATGAGAGTTGTTAGCGGCGAGAGAACCACTAATAATAGCGATAGCCTAAAGGTACTATAGGTACAATCTCATTAAGTGTAGATAAATGGTGCAGCGTCATTCTGTATAATCACTAAATTGAAGCCAATGGTGAAAACCCCACGTCGAATGCGACGAACCTGCCATTGAGGCATGCAGGCTCCAAGGTACCATAAAGGAGTCTCTAGATCAACTTCCTGGATAATGAGCTGAAGTCGACAGGAAGTGACCTTGATCGAAGGTGGGCCATAATGTTTCCCACATCATCGACACGAGACAGAGGAACATGTTTTTTTGTTGTGAATCAAGATCATATGTGAAGCGAACAAAGTTCCTTCTCAAGTTAAATATTCCAGAAGACTGAAAATATCCGAATATCCATGAGGATACAAATATTATATTAGAAAGATGATGAATATGAATTGCCTGAATGTTACAAATGAGGCTTGCTTATATACCCACGCAGGTGCCTCTTCACGAAAGGTCATGTCTTATCAGACGTGACCTTTCAGCCTAATTACTAATTAACTAATTATCTTTTATCTACATTATTTATTCAACTAATTATCATTTATCTACATTATTTATTCATTACATTGCCTTCCCCTCAAAAAGCTTTGTCCTCAAAGCTTGTCGATGAAAAGGCCTCAACTTCTTTTCTTGCTACAAACATATTTTTGTTTTAGGGCAGTCATCCCTGTTGATACAAGTTGATATGATCCTCTAAGTGACAAACAAAATTGTCGTACTGAGAACGGATCAGACCATCCTAAATCAATTTTCTGTGGAATCTCGCGGCGATTTGAAACTTGTGTTGAATTATCACTTGAGCTGATTGCACTTATATTAGTATTCTTCGGAGTATCAACTTGTTTCTGTTCTGAAGACATAGCTTGATCGATTTGTCTTCTCCCGTGATTTGGATGTCGATAGGGAACTTTTTTGGTTTGACTTTCCATTCTTAGTTGTGTGGTGATGTTTTGATTTTCTTTTGGCGATGATGTTATTGAGCTGGTTACATAACTTTCGCTTGAAATGTTCATCGCCGGAACTACAAATTCTAAGTTTGCATCTTTTGCAACTTGCTTGTCTTCTTCTTGAGTTATGACATTTACTGCATTAGTACCAGTTTCCTTCTCTTCAACTCGGATTTCTACATTCGATGCTTTATTTTCGACAAGTTGTTGCACCTTGTTTTCTAATGACTTCTTGTCTCTCTTCAACTTCTTAATTTGTGTTAGTAATTTGTCGTTGTGGTCCTTGAGGCGAGCAACTTCTTCATTCTTATTAGTGGTGATTTTGTCGATTTCCTTTTGCATATTTTGTATCACCTTTTTACTTTCTTGAGAAATTACCTGCGAAATTTCTTGTACGTCTTCAGGCGTCACGGAATTTGGCTTCAAGTTAACGTCTTGTAGCGTTATCTTCTTCTTTTTGTAGGTGAATGTCAAAAATTTCTTTTTCGTATTTAGGATAATTGAACCTAAGGTTTCCATCCATGGTGAACCCAACACAATATCACTATTATCCAAAAGTAAGGTTTTCATGGTAAATTGAGAGATAAAAGTATAATCCCCAATGTTTAGTTGTAGATTTTTTATGTCGTATTTTTTCTTGTCAAAAATGTCTAATTTTTCGATTATATTTGACTCAGGAATCACCAACTGGTTGGCAATTTTAGGGTTTTATAATTTTTCTCTTCAGCGGGTGATATAGCAATAGTGACATCTTTCCCTGCGATACTTCCTTTAATTTTAAGTAGCGCTTTAGGGTCGATAGGTAGCGTTTCTAATTCTAAAAATCGTCCTGACTCCATTTTTGTATTAGATGTCAGTTTTCTTGTTGAGATAAATATTCTTCAAATTCACTCTTTTTAACTTATAAACTTCCTTCAAATAATTTTTTTGTTGGACCCTTAGTATTGAATCCTTAACAATTTCTCCTTTATCTTTTTTTGTAAGCCAAATGGATAAACTTTATAACTTAATAATGGTAATCTATAACTAATTTCTCTTTGATTTATCCCTCTATATAAAAATATCTTTTTATTAGAGTATGCACTCTTAATGAACCTTTCAAAACCCCTAAATATCTTTTATAATACCACCTTTTATTATACTCCTTTATTACCTTATTTTCTTAAATTAAAATTTCTTTCCTTTTTAGTGACTCTTAAAGTTTATATATATACCTTTTTTCATATAATATAAAACTTTATAAAATTCTTTGATTTTAATTAAAGTGCTTCCTACTTTAATTAAAATATAATTCCCTTGTTCTAAAAGCCTATTTTCCTTAGGACGAAGGCTTTAATTCCTTCACTATTATATATCCTTTTATTTTTTTCTTGGCTTTTGTCTTTTAGTGACTATTTCCGCAATCGTTTTTTGTTTTTTTTTGTTTTTGTTTTTAACGATGATTATATATATTTAACGGTGGTTATATATGGTGATTAATTAAACTTTTATATATATACACCGAATAAAAAGCACCTTATTTCTTAAACGTCACACCATATCAAATCAACCCATATACTATCGACCATAATTAAGCCCACCCAAATGGGTCAACGAGAGTCTGTCCAAGCATGGATAATCGAAAAAGATGGCGGAAGTGTGTTATGCAGAAGTCCAGAAACGTGGGCGTGTAGCTGTCTGGCAAGGAAGTGTGGCAGAGTGGCTGTTCGGGGGTCAAAGACGGCGGATGCGTTAGCGGATGGTGTTATGGCCAGAGATAATATGTCGTTGGTAAATGTGTAATCGGTGGCAGTCCGGCTGTGACAACGCCGCGTTTTATGAGGAAAGGAGGGGTGGTCGGTACAGTGGCGACAGCTCGACGGAAAATAGTGGTGTCTGATCCGACGGTGGCTGCAAGGGCAACATGCACCTGCTACAACGGCTTAGGCGGCGATTCCGGTGATGAAGTCTGTGGTCGGTTGTTGACAGCTGCTCCGGTCGGGCTGTCGACTACTGCAGTCGTGCAATGGAGACTATTGCGATTGTTATGACTTTTTTTATGTATGTTGTATAATATTTATTTTATTTTATTTTATTTTTATGCTCACTCTATTTTGTTTTTCTTATATATAATTTTTGGTCTTTCTTCTTCTCTTTGACAGCGGTGGTCATGAACATATGGCGGAATTTTCCGGTAGGATCTGTCACACAACAGAAGTAATTCGAATTGCGATTTTTCGGCGGCTCTGGCTTTTGATGTGGTTATTTATTTATCTATTTATTTTTTTATTTTTTTATTTATTCTCTTGGCAGAGTACCTCACTTTTTTTTTAAACTTGTTTTTTTATATGTACATATATGTACCTCTTTTTTTTATATATATCCCTTTCTTTTTTTGTAATATATTTTGATTTCTTCTTTTTTTTTTAATCTTAGTTTTCCTTTTAATTTTTAGTTCTGGCCAAAAGGCTTACTCGTGAAATTTCTTCAAAATTTCAATTCTGGCCAAAGGCTTCTGATGAACTCAGCAACGGAGAAACCCCAAATTGTAGCGAAATTCTTTGACGGCAACAATGTTGACGAATTTTTTGATGGCCAAAGGCCTGAACCGAGGAGCGTAGCTCTGTGCAGCGATGAGCAGCCAGAAGATCGAACTCCTCTGATACCAAATGAAGCGAACAAAGTTCCTTCTCAAGTTAAATATTCCAGAAGACTGAAAATATCTGAATATCCATGAGGATACAAATATTATATTAGAAAGATGATGAATATGAATTGCCTGAATGTTACAAATGAGGTCTGCTTATATACCCACGCAGGTGCCTCTTCACGAAAGGTCATGTCTTATCAGACGTGACCTTTCAGCCTAATTACTAATTAACTAATTATCATTTATCTACATTATTTATTCAACTAATTATCATTTATCTACATTATTTATTCATTACAATATGAGAATCAGAGGAAGGTTGATATTCGCAGAGGTCAACTTCTCTTGAACATATAAACGACACGACAGTGGACTTGGCATTATTTGACATCAATGGATCAGAGGTCATGGTGATGGGGCAATGAGCAGAGGAGAGGTCAAAAAAGATTATCCAAACCCACGGAGGCAAAGTGAAAAAACGAGATGAGATGTCCCCAACCCGACACGAATTCAGACAAGTGTCATGTTCAATAGCGACATACTACCGACGACAATGATGATGGTTCCATTTTTTTCCCCCACCATTTCTGGCAAGTACCCCAATTATTTTTTATAACAAGCTTGAAGGGGATAACATATGCTTGTAATATAAGTCTGTCCTTTGGGAAAATCCATCCTAGTGCATTTAATGAGTCCTAGGAAGGAGAAACTCGGAGAACGTCATTTCGACTGGATCCGATGTCATCAGGGTTTAACGAGTCTGACAAAGGGAGAAATCGGTGTCTTTTCATGTTTAGAGAGTTTGAAAAGACAGCAGAAAAGTAAACTCCACAGGTCCCTTTTCGTAAATAGTTCCTCAGATCCGAAAAGGTAGAAAACAATATCTGAGAAAACCTCCTAGTCGCGATAGGCTAGGGTATTCCTTTTTCGTAATCAATCTATCCTATCCCGAAAAAGGGGTAAACGTATACTGGGTAGATGTCGATTTGTGTCCATTTTAACGAGATCGAAACGACAAGCGCCTCAGAAATCTTTTCATGTTTAGAGAGCCAGAAAAGAGCTGAAAGATGACTCCAAAGTGACTTTTTCATGTGTTTACCGAGTCCGAAAAAGTATAAAATACAACTCGTTTCTATCGTTAGAGTCACAAAAACCTGCTGCTGCACATACCAAGCAAGCGTAAAACCCATTTTCGACATAACATATTAAAATATTTGATAAAAATAACTTTTAAAACTCATCTCATGTCAAAAAATTTATAAATATGCCAAAATGGTAAAAAAAAAATTACATTTACTATTTACCTTGGTAAAAAGCAGCAGTGGTCCATTTTGGAGTGCAAACTTCTGACGGCGATTGTGACAGATCTGGTTGACCATTCAGATTCTCATCTGCTACAGGTAAGAGGTGCTTCCCTATACTTCATTTCAATCCATTTTTTAATATTTTTCGCTTGTGTATCAGCCCTCTGTGGCCACTTTTTGAATTTTTAGGGCCGCGCTCATTGGTGCGGGTATCGGGCACGGACCTGCGCCAATGGGATTTTTTATGCAAAGGGCTCGCGCCACGTGGCGCGACTGTTCACAAAACAGCCGCACCAGTGGCCGAACCTAAAATTCCACCTAAAAATCTGAAATATTAACCAAATTGAATGAAATTTGAAGCCTACCAGAGATCTAATTAAGGGTTTATGACCATGTGGATGCAGGAAATCAAGAAAAATGGTGATTGAGTGGAAAGAAAGAGAGCATGGAGAAGAGGATGAACAGGCCATAGAAAGTGAGGCTTGCATGAATGCCCTCAGAAACTGTGGGCTAAAGAATTTATTCCTTACACCCTGTCTACGAGCTCAGCCCGAGCTCCTCCAGTATCTGATCAGTATTTGGGATGAACATGAACAAGTGTTCAAGTTGCGAGATCAGGTATTGGAACTGGAGGTCTCCGATGTGTATTTCATAACTAGATTGTCCTGCAGAGGCCCGGTACCCATCCTGACTGGGAGCAGACCATCTGGCGAGAAGATGGAAGAAGTGATGGCACGAGTGTGCCAAGGAGAACAAATGGGATCAGGGAGAAAGCTAATATCCCCACACCATCCTCTAACTGGGTATATTGATTTGTCCCCATACCATCACGCGGCCGTAGGGATCGTTAGGCATCGCACGAGGCCACAAAGGCCCAACCCCCGCCGGCCCTCGTACCCATGAGTCCCTTATTGTTCGACTCCGGGCAACATCGCAAAAATAAATATGAAAAGACAAACGAACAAAAGCAATGCAAGGAAGCTGCTTCTCCAAGGCATGGTTATGGTTCCATCCCTGGCATCGTTCATTCCGGGAACGCTTACCAACTTCCATGGCCAAGGGGCCATAGTAGCGGATCCGATACCACGAGAGCCAAGAATGGCTCACCGCGCACTAATGCCTGAAGCTAAAGGCGGCCAACGATGTCCGGGAGGAACATTTTTTTTGTGTGGTTACCAGCTTTCGGCGGATTGTAGTGGAGGACTCGCCATATGCAAGAACTGACTTCACCGGAGACCCAGATCTCCCACTACCAGAAGGAGATGACTTGGACGAGGAGTTGGGTAAGACCTCATGTTTTTTGATTTTTATGCTTTATGTTTTTTTTGTTAATACACATTCGTCCTAACACATTTTATATATGTATGCAGATGTGGGACCTGAGAGACTAGATGGGATGTCTCCAATCTCACGGAGGACTCATCTCGCCCCTGATCCTGAGGGAGAGGGCACAGGAGGAGAGGAGTTGATCCAGAATCTCGAGGGCATTTCCCGAGGGATCCCAGACTATGCTCGGCTAGCGGATGTACCGATGGCGTACCAACGTCATACGGTGGGAGTTCCAAGTCAGATCCACTGAATCCTGAGACGCTTAGTGCGTGAAGTTACATGCTATCATGAGCACCATGCGGATTAGCTCTTAGGGATTATACCACACCTGTTTTTTGAGAGACATATCGTCTCTGGATGTACTTAAGACGATTATGTATATTTTGACTTTATGTGACACACTCTATGTAAACATTTCGATATCTATATATATATGCATATCTATTTCTGGATGGATCTTTCTTTACACATGATGATGATTTACAAATTGCACAAATGTCTGTCTAATACCAAATTTTCTACTGCATCTGTTAATGTATTCAAATGCATGGGTATATGATGATATGTAATGCAGTCAAAATTTCTTTCCAGTAATTGAATATGCAGATACAGATGTAAGATGGATGGGTTTCTTACCAAATAGTGTCCGTTCAGTTGTAACACTACAAGTTGCGAATCTAGATACACGAGCAATTCACGGATACCAAGGTTTACTGCCTCGGTTAATAATTCTAACACAACACTATATTCCACGATGTTGTTCATGGTACATCTGAAGACACACTGGCAGAAGCCGACCAACTCACCAGTTAGTGATCATAGATTACCCGTGTCGGCCGCAGCAGTTGCATTCCCCGGCACCGCGGAGGCACCATCCGCGAAACCAACAAATGGATGAATAGACATCTGCACAACCAGGAAGACCCGATCAACAGAAAGATGTTTACAAGGCACACCACACCAAACATGCACACAAATGAAAAACACACACCTATGTACACTAAAGACGGGCATGCCCCCCAACATGGTGTCTCAATTCAAGGTGCATGCCCCCCAAGCTTCAGTCCATAGAAGATGGAGTGAAGTTTGAAAACAAACGAGATTTGAACTAAATCTATCAAAACTCGAATTGAAAATGCTCGTGTTTCATTATTTTAACGAGGTTGACACACTTAAAATAACTATCCTCGTAGCATCTTGTTTCATTGTTTTAAGAGCTTGACACAAGAGGAAGAACTGTGCTCTGATGAGCTCCAAGGAGGAGGCTCGGGAGGGAGATGATCATGTGAGTCTTCAACGATCCTCGGGTTACCTTCCGAAAAAACTTCGTGTGTCAAAATGGGCATTTGAAGAGGAGGGGTAGGAACCTGAGTAGCATAACGCTCTCCGGCATAGCTAGTCCATCGCCCCAAGGCGCCCTCCCTCAAGAGACATAGTTTCAAATTTATAATTTCATCTAAGGAAAAGTCTCTTTGAGAGGATCAAAGAATCGCCCGACCAAGCCAGGGGATCGAGAGTAGACGTCAAGAGCCATGCTCAGCGAGCATGCTAAGGAGGAGGAGGATTAGATGGCAACAAAGGAAGTAGCTGATCTCTACCGGAGTCAAGGGCATCATTCTCCAAACTCAAACACCTCGCTCAAGCGTACAACAAGCCAGGGGTCATCGGACCTGGACATCATGTTGACTTGAGCGGTGTGCGGTGGTGGTGCAGGAAAGATACCCATGAGGACCGGGTCCTTGAAGAGACCAGGTCCTACACTGTTCGAGGGATTCGGAATTTGATCCATGTATGGCACGTTGTTCTCAGAGGTAGAGGTGAAAAATGACAACTGATCCACCGTGACAATTTTTCCCTCATGAGGGAACTTAAGAAATCGAAAGACGGTGGACGGCACGCAGAGCATGGCATGAGTCTAGCTGCGGCCAAGAAGTATATTGTAGTTGAGTTTAGCGTCAACCACTTCTACTTCCACGTTGACAGTCTTCCCTTGTAATGTGATCGCTAGACTCTCGAGAGCACCCAGGGGTTTGGATTCCTGACCATCAAATGCCTCAAGGGCATTGGGAGATGACGAAAGGGCTGGAGAGCCGATGGCCTTCCAGCAAGCGGAGGACATAACACAGGTAGATGCACCTTCATCCACGACGTCCCTATGAATGTTCAGACCATTAATCCCGACTTGAATAATAAGAGCGATTTGATGTGGAATCCGGGGAGTGAAATTATCTAAATCGAAGGTGAGAAGACTCAAGTCGGCGGGATTGATGCCCCCGATCGCAGAAAATAAAGCTTTCCGTTGCGAAGGACAACTTTGAAGAACTTCTAGCGTAGACATGGCAGACGGCGCCTGTGCCAAATCCTCAACAATGCTGTAATGTTGAGCGGCACGAGCATTCGGATTATAAGAAGATCTTCGAAGGACACCTTTAGAAGGTGGCTTCACAATGGGTTCAGGAGTAGGCTTCTCAATTTCCAACGAACCAGAGGCAGATAGGGGAGGCGGTCCATCCGCAACTGCCTTCCCGGGTGCCTGCCGTGATTCGTTGTAATCCTTCGACTGTGTAGCGACAGAGATAGGTGCAACACTCTTCATCATGAAAACCTAAGACCCAAACGGTGCAGATGGTGACGACTGTTCGACCATCTGGGTCTGCTGAGATGGGAATGGCTCTTTTAGAACAGTCGGAGTCCCTTTAGGGCCCTTGAGAAGTTGACTAACCTCGGATCGTCGTGGACAATCCTTAGTATAATGGTCCCCTTCACAAATGAGGCAAGGGCACTTCAGTTTACGCTGAGAGCCATCCTCAGTCCGAGATTTAGATTCTGGCTTCGGGGCATCAGATTTAGATTTGCCTTTGCCCTTCTTTTTCCCCTTGGAAGTTTTCTCCGTAGGATTGGCCTGAACGACATTCACTTCCGTGGTTTTTCCAGAATCGGATGGGGCGGGATTAGCATGAGCATTGTTGGAAGAATTAGACTTCTGCTTCCCATTCGAAGATTTCTTCGAATTCTGAGAGACAGAACCAATGACACCATCCACTGCGGGGGTAGGTGGAGCCTTAGAGGTTCCAGACCACAGGGCATCAGGAAAGATATCATAAAGCGTGCCGGATTGAGAATATACAAGATCCAGATATTGGGCACGTGCAATGGCTTGTTCCTCCGTCACACATGCTCCCATCGCAATATCCTGAGCGATTTTATTCACAAAGGAGGTGGTGAACCAGTGAGTCGGTATCTGATCAGGTATGTGAAACTTGATCGCCTACGATGGCGCTCGGCGATTCATGAATGACCGAGATGTGAGTGCTTCTTATCTCCGCTTCGCAGAAGTCGTAGGTGCGTCCCTGCCTACACCCAACCGCAATCGAAAGTGCGTGAGGAAAGCCATAGCTAGAGAATTGAAATCTTGGAAAATGCTGCGAGATAACTCTATGTACCACTTTGCAGCAGCACTAGTCAAAGTACGCTGGAACAGGCGCAGGTGAATCGAATCGTCGACCCAAGAATTAGACGAACACCAGAGGTGATACGTCATCACGTGTGCCTGAGGATCCTCTCCAAACTTTCCCTCAAACTTGGGATAATCACCTGGAATCTTGGTAGGAACCGGAGGCCAATATGGATTATGTAAAATCGGATCATTGGTCAACTTTGAAACGTCTGGCAACTCCAAGGTGGCCAGGAATGGCAATGGCGGATTGACCGGCATGCCAGACCCAGGATGAGGACCGTTACTTTTACTCCACAATGGTTGTAAATATCCCTGCCCCCATGGGTTCTGTCCCGTCAGATTCTGACCGTAGGGGGCATAGGTCGTATAGCCAGACTAATTTGGATGCTGGTAACCAGAGTGTGGGGCCTGATAACCATGGTAAGGACCCTGATTATACGTCGTCCGTTGTGCGCGTTGACTTGGCCGCCGAGTAGGGGTGTGTCGGTGGTGGGAGGAGGATAATACTGAGAGCCTCTGGGGTGGTTATAATTCGATTGAGATTGACCATGAGGACAATAACCACCCTGAGGATGAGTAGGCTGCTGAAAACTGGAACCCTGCGGAGCTTGATAAGTAGGGCACAGCTGTTGATTTGGCTGCGGCATTGAATGAGTCGGCTGCTGAGTAGGGTTAATAGAATGAGCGGGCTGCCCTCAATGAACAGGTTGACCCGGATAAACAGATGGCACCGGTTGAGCAGGCTGACCTGGTTGTGAATGAGCCCCAGGTTGTACCGGATGGGCCGGTTGGCCTGGAGGCAGAACACTAGGTTGTAACGGATGGGCCAGTTGGCCTGGTGGTGGAACAGGGCCAGGTGCTTGCTGGAAACCAGTTTGACCTAAAGTAGAACCATAGGATGGTCCTGACTGATATGCAACGTTAGAAAAAACAGCATACTGAGGTTGCATAGGTAAAGAAGGCTGGATTTTCCCCCCAGGACCATAGACCGGTCCCGGTTGATACCCCGGCTGAGGCTGAAAAGGTTGACTGGAAGGGCTATAATACTGTCCTTGCGGACCGTACGATGGCCCTTGTTGGCCGACAGGATAGCCTTGCATGGGCTGCCCCTGTGGATCATAAAGATAGCCAAGTTGGCCCGTAAGTTGGCCTTGGAAAGGCTATCCTTGCGGGTTATAAGCCTGGTTATAAGGTAAACCTTGAGCATAAAGGTAAGCCTCAGGAGCGGGTAGACGTAAAATCTCCCCGTGCTCATCATACTGACCTGGGAAAGCATACACAGGAGTACCATCCTGTGCATAGTGTGAAAAGTAAGAGCGGTTAGGATCTTGGGAGGATGGTCCAACCTCAGCGTTCAGCGGTTGCAAAGACAACCGATACTCCTCCGGAGAGATGTTCTCCGGTATAGCAGTCGCTAGATAAACATCTTCAGGAGTTGGCACAGCCCTTGCAGCGGATGCTGTGACAACAGGAGAAGAGGCGGCCACACAAACAGTGGGCCGGACGGGAACAGAAGTAACGGGCATCTGAGGAGACACCCTAATCTCAATTTAGACACAGGGTCCGAAAAGGGCCAATTGAACTCAACTGGTCCTCCAAAGGGTTGCTCAGCAAGAACCGGTCCCCCGTCAGGAAACTCGGAAACAATAGGTTGCTGCGGTTCAGCAGAGGATTGGGAAGCCTCTGAAGAATCGTCCGTGTAAGGACTACCAGTAGACGAAACCGAAGGTTCCGCCACTGTGGCAAACGACCAGAGAAAAAGAAGCAAACACACACACGGGCTTAAAAAGAGTCAAGACACACGATCAAACGGTCAACAAGCAATATCTAATAGGGCGTATAATCGTGGGTGATTAATTTTTACCCAATTGAAAAATAAGAAACTTCACCGTTTCATGTTTTAAGAGTCGAGAAATGATAAAAGATGACTCTATCTCTTTCAGATTTGACACAAGCGTGAAAGGACAAGCGCTTGACGGTCTTTTCAAATTTAGGGAGTCAGAAAAGACCAAATGACTGCTCAGGAATACTAGGCACAAAGGGTGTACCAAATAACCGTGAACTGCAATATACACCTTGGTTTTAATAATGAAAAAGAAATCAACCAAGGGCTTCCCGTACGTGCAGGCAATCTCCCCGAATGATGTGTTCGGTGTATCACGGGTATACGACGGCAGACTCGGCTTCCTATGGATAAAGGATCGAAAACCTAGAGGGGTCTCCCTTTATATACGCGACGGTACGGGGAGCACAAGTCTGTACTAGCGCTATCTAAAGCCAAAAGGCGAATGACAACTGCTAGGTTTAAAGACGCCAGAACACGTCTCTAGCCTAGACCTCTAAATGTGTTTCGTTAGATTCCAATGCTGCGTTAGTGTAAATTGAGTAGATTTTAAAGTTGATCTTCAATTACGTTTCAGTTTTCAGGCCCTAACGAATGTGTTGTTTCAAAAACTCCTAAATGCAAAGCTACATGCCACAGTACACCATTTCGTTCGATGAAAACTAGCTACGGGAGAGTTGAGATTTTTTACACAAACAAAACGATCAGAAGACAAACAATGATATCTCTAATGCAACTAATGAAATTGAAAACTTTTCATTGAAATCACTAATTACTAGTAAAATCGAAAATTTTCAATTTGCACTAATCAACCGAAAGCAAAAGAGATTTTTTTGTAATTTTCAATGTTTGATAGCTAGATGCACTAAACAAACTGAAAATAAAAGAGAAGCAACTTGAGAAATGATATTGAGAGAGCAAAACAAACAAATTTCACTCAATGACACAAGCAATCAGATCTCAAATCGACCAAAGTCTCTCAAAACCAAGAAAAAGACTCAAAGGCTTCAATGGACCATGTGATCTAGGCCCAAAGCAAGACCAAACGAAATTTGAATGAAGAAACGAGCAATCACCCAAAAATCACAACAAAATAGTGAACAACTACTAAGAGGATGCGGAGGAGCAATCAGAGAGTTGACTGGATAAACAAAACACCAAAACTCCCAAGGAGGGCTCAATACACAAAGCCACTAGATGCCCTAGGGCTTAAAACGTGAAATCGATGGAGAAAAGAAAACAACCAAAGGACGAAGGCAAATTCCCAGTCAAACAGGACTCCAACACACTCAGGTAGTCGAAAAATCAAGAAGAAAAACACTGACCAAACCTAGAGAGCTCAAAACTGAGCAAAGTCAAATACCCTACAGGAGTGGCACGACTGTAAGGTTGCAACTAGCACCAGCAAGAAATTGGCACGGGCGATACAAAAGCAACATGCGCCAATTTGCACGACTGTCGAGCTAAAAAGCGTGCCAGTCGAGTTTCTCAGCCAAAAACAAAAAATAACTACTCCAGAAGCAGATCAATGTAAACTAAGCAAACCAAGAAGAAAAAAAACAGCAAAAGAACCCAACCCAGAAGGCTAACCAAGCAAGGAAAATCATAAAACAATCAAAATGAGACAATCTAAACGAGACAGTGAAAACTCGACGGTCCCCAGCGGAGTTGCCAAATTTTTGAGGAGGTAAATCCCCTCTGCGGACAGAGGCGATCCCTACTAGCCCAGCAGGGGTCTAGCAACAATCATCAAATGCTACAGTGCAAGTTCCTAATTGCGAATAAATAAGCCAATGATGGAGGCCTACCTGGAGTCCAGTGCTATGATTCGTAGAAGAGACAGCGTTCCCGTTCCTCGGCCTCGGCAGATCACGATCCCCACGATCTCCGTGAATGGACACCTGCACATGCAAGAAACAACACGAATACAAGCATAAAATCCAGAATACGCAACTATATATCAGTCAGAAAGGATATAACTCGTTATTAACATAAGTGAAAAACAGATTGGAACCATAACCGGTAGTTATTTAGTAATAAACAATCGAAAGAGAGTACAACCAATGTTCTGACACCGCGGTCTCCTTCGGAAGGGTCCCCAGTCATTCACGTCTCGCAAAGCTCGCCAGGGAAAGGGAAAACCTCTCTAGAGTCTCTCGATGATAGTCTCCTTACTTGAGTCAGCCTTAAGGGAAGAAAGAGGGCTCTTAAAGCACAAAGGCTCTTGGGAATTTGGAGATTCAAAGCTTAGGCACTTCAAGACTAGCTTGCAATGGCAATGGGCAAGCTTTTATAGATGGGGAAGGAGGGAGTTGGGATCCCTATTATTGTGGGATTGGCCCTATCATCAAGGAAGGTTCCATGGGAGGTGGCAAACCACTTCCCTTCCATGGAACTCCCGCAGCCAAACCTCCCAACTCAAGATAGGCAATGGTTTCTGAGTTTGTTGAAACACAACTTCCGCCATCTTTATTTAAAAAACACTCCTTAAATTCGCTCGCGTGACTGCTGCTCTGGGACAGAGCGCTAGTTGGCGCGGCCTCTTTGTAGGATTTTCCCCATTGGCGCGAGTGATGAACTGTCTGCCCGCGCCAATGCCAAAGGAGATGTTTTCATGGCTTTTTGCAAGGAGAGGTCTTTAGGGCAATTGAAGCTCATGTTTAGAGGAATGCATTGATAATGATTTCAAGGCATGACAATGTTCACAGGTCACAAAATGGGTCCTCCATTGTGCGGGACGGGGAATGGTAGGGACAGTGACAAATTACTGTGTAACACTTATGGTTTAGCAACAGTCAATCCATTTCAGTTTGCTCTTAGTAGGCTAGTGATTGGGGGCAAATACAATTGATGGATTATGATTTTGCAAGAATTTGATCTTGAGTTTATGTCTGCCAAGTCCAAGAAATCATTAGTTTTTGCGGCATTGATTTATGAGTTGCCATGTGGAGAAGAGATTGTTTATGACGAATCATTTCCTGATGAACATCTTTTTCTCATTTCTTCATAGGATCCTTGGTATGGGGATCTCATAGTTTATCTCAAGTCTGCAAAGTTTCCCTTAAATTTTTCTAAATATGACCGCTGGAAGTTACGTCACTTAGCCAAAATTTCTTTGATTATTGGTGACACTATATATCGTCGTGGGGTCGATTTGATCCTTAGACACTGCTTAACTCTCGAAGAAGGTGAGGTTGTGCTGAATGATTGCCACAGTAGAGCTTGTGGTGGTCATCTATCTGGGCTTGCTAAAGCCCAAAAAATCTTGCATGCAAGATAATTTTGGCCTTCGATTTTCAAATATTGTATTGAATCAGTCAAAAGGTGTCATCCGTGTCAGGTTTATGCTCGAAATATGCCCACTAATCCAGTTCCACTCTTTCCTGTCGTCACTGTCGTCCCCTTTACAAAGTGGGGTATTGATTATACTACTTGTAACCCGCCTTCGGCTAAAGGTCACAAGTACATTATCGTAGCTGTAGTCTACTTCACCAAGTGGGTTGAGGATATGCTTACTTTTGGGAATGAAAGTGAGACAACAACTCTGTTTCTCTTCAATCAAGTCATTTCTTGCTTTGGTATCCCCAAAGAGCTTGTCACTGACCATGGCAGTCACTTTCAGAACAACATGATCCTCAGGCCAATGGACAAGTTGAAGCTATGAACAAATCCTTGAAGACAATTCTTCAATAGACGATTGATAAAGCCATATCCAATTGGAATATTATGTTGTATCCTCCAATTTGAGCATACCGGATGTCAGTCAAAACTGCAACCATTTTTACTCCGTTTCAACTGGCTTATGGGTTGGAATCTATATTTCCTATTGAATGTGAAATTCCCTCTCTTAAGTTAGTTGTTGAACTTCTTCTTGACACTTCCAGTCTCGAAGAACGCCTTCTTCATTTAGAACATCTTGACGAGCAGCGTCGAGATGCAGCTACAATGAATGAGGCACATAAGAAATGGGTAAAGGTTCAGTACAATAAGGCGGTCAAACCTAGGGTTTTCTCTGAAGGTGACCTTGTCTTTGTTTATGCCCAAGAGAAGGATGCCTTGGGGGTAGGCAAGTTCAAATCTATGTGGTATTGCCCATTTATCATCAAAAAGGTCCTAAAGAAAGGAGCCTATGCCTTGATTGACTTTGATGGAAATGAGTTGGTGAAGCCCATAAATGTGCTCTATTTGAAAAAGTAATATACATAGGCTTAGGCCTAGCATCTTGCTTTGTTGTATATATTTTTTTTTGTACATATATGGGTTTCTATTTTTGGTGTGATTTTGATGAATTTGATCTGCTTTGGCAAGTAATATTAGATGACATGAGTCACTTTGGTTTCACCGATGGTGCTAGTAGACATACCTGGAAGTTGGCATCCGTGGCTTGGGTACTCCATTATCCATATGGTTAGTTTTTGGTTTCAAAAGGTGTCTTCATTGGTCCTACTTCGAAAAACGTAGCATAATACACTACAGTGGTCAATCTACTCTCGGAGGGAATATCTTTGGGTGTTGATACGTTAGTAGTTTTCTTGGATTCACAGCTGGTGGTTTCGCATTTGAACAACACATATCATGTCTGAGACCTATTTTTACATCGATTTTTTTTTAGGGTATGTTTGTTACAACGATCATTTCAATTTATCACATTCATTCATATTCCTCGTGCTGACAATTGGATGGCAGACTTATTGGCTAATCAAGCAATTAATATAGTCATCACATAGTATAAATCATTGTATATATATATATCGAAGTGTTCAAAAATATGCAAAATTTGGACCATCATTTCCTACAAAATTAGGACTTATGCCCAATCATGTCTATCATCAAAAAATATTACAGTCATGTGATCATATATATAATCTACTCCTGAGGTCCCTGCCCAACATTTGTGTTCCTATAGAACACAATGGAAGTGACTCAAGCTCTCCAAGTCCCTCTGTACTGCATGGAGTGTCCTGCCAGGGTCTTCAGCATCTGCCTCACCTCTGCAACGCTTGTGCCTTGGGTACCCCTCCGGCCTAACTGGTCCCATGTCTGCACCATGATCATAATAATTTTACAAGTCATTTAGTCCAATAAAGAGCATTTTTTCATTCTCATACTTTGAAAAAATCATAAAAAATCTTATAATCAAAAATAGAAAAAATGCAATCTCACCGATTGCACCTCATGTTGCACCAGGTGGCAGGACTAGATCTGGATTTGCACGAAATTCCATCCCAGAATAGGGATAATCTTCCACTGCGATAAATTTTTATTCCCACCATTGGAAGAACTCATCATCCCAAGTGGTCCGGGGAACTTCACTTCCCCTTAATCTCTTCATCAGATCTGCCCATTGGGCTATTCTTGGATCTCTTGGGTTGTTGATAGTTGAGATGACCTTGGGTCGAAGCCCTCGGACCCTCTCAAAGAAGAATTCCAGCAAGATTGTACCATACCCAAAGTGTTTAGTCTTTTCTTTTCGGATTGAAATTAATTGTTTTTTCATATTGCTCAACAAGGTTGTGCACCAATCGAAGAGATGAATCAGAAATTCCACTGCTCTACTCATTTGTGTCCATGCAGCCTGATGCAGAGAAGTTGATCCTGCTACTATACCAATGGTAAAGAGAAAGATATTCATATATAAATCCTTCATATCTCTGATAGGAATCTGTGTTCCTTCCTTTTATGCATCTTCTATGAAATAGAATTGGACATAATCCATCTACGGTAAGCCCTCCAATAGGCTTTCCATGCAAGTCTACTGGGTGTCCCCTTCGAGAGAGTCCAGTAATGAAGTATATATCTTCCACATCTATGCGTAGTGGCATCTGATTAATTATGAAACAATCTTCTTCTAGTTCCCAATGATCAACCAGCATTTGAAGCAAATGAACATTGCTTTTCATATTGGGCATTTTGAAAAATTTGAGCTATCCGCAATTCCGGAGAATGTATAAGGAAGTTTGATCCTCCATCACTTCATTGTCAATTTCACTATGCTCATGCTCTCTCCAGCTGATGGACATCCTGGGAAAAATAATTAAATGACTGATTAGATACAAGTTTTAAATTTTGACTCTATGCGTACGCAACCTCGTTTGTACACAATCGTGTATCAAATGCAGGTTCGTCCACACGAACCCGCGTATGCGCAGAGGGTTTCAACAAAAAATATATTTTCTACAATCAAAATTCCAAAAACTTTCTTCAAACAGGAACGAAATTGATGAATAAGATGAGTTTAGAGCTTACTTGACTGATTTGGCATGATTTGATAGCCGATTTCTCTGTATTTGAGAAGAGGAGTTTTTTCCCCAAATCTCTTTCTCCACTTCTGCAATGTGAAAATGATCAAAATGTGTCAAATTGTGTATTTATGCCCAGAATTTGAAATTTTTTTACAAATTTTACTTGTGCTTATTTTTTTAATTTGACTAAAGTTATATAACTGTTTGGCTTGTAAGCGTTGGGCAAGGTATTTTTTCAGGTACATTTTGTTGAACTCAAGATTCTCATAGTTTTTCTTTGGATCCATGACCGCTGACCTATCATGGCAATTATTTGATTTTGAACTGGCATATAGGTTATGGAATTCACTATTCAGTTACATCTTTGCATACTAGCCCCCATCCCGATCACTTGCCATAGGGTCTATCTCATCATGTCATGAGTACTTAACCCATTTCACTCACCGATTTTTTAATCATGACTTGGTGGTAGAGCCTTCCTTTACATGGTATTCCTAGTTAGTCCCTCACTAGAATTTGTCGCACATGCTACAATTTATGTAGGCTCGGGATTCCTCTTTAGTCCCACCATGTTTTATGCATTGAAGCTTCATTCTTCTCCTTCTTCGTTGTCTTTTTTTTGGCCGTTTACCCTAGAAGCTCCCTTATGTTGTCGTTTTGTATTACTGCATTGCATATTGACTAATTGTTTATCTTGGCTTTTAGCCGGCTTCATCTAGACTCATGTTTAAGCCATCTTTTGACCATATCTTTCTGTACAATTTAACCATGCAATCACTTAGCTTCTGCAACTTGACACCTTCACACATGGATGGAACATTCCTTTGAGTGTCACTTACTAGTTTTCGCCACTTTGCATTGAGCATAGGATTGCTCCTATCCTAGGAACTAGTGCATGTGTTTCACGACACTCATTCTATCCATTGTACTATAGCATTATTTTATTCCTTTTCAAGCTTTGAATATAAAAAAGACAAAAAAAAATTAAATATTTTGAAAAAGAGAGAGAATAGGATATTACTTCCATACTTGATGGTAGCTACAGTGTCAATTGTGTCGCCCTTGGACAAAGCACAAAAAAAGCTAAGACTTTTCTCCATTTGGGATGGTTTTAGTTTTTGACTTAGGAGAAGCCATAACCTTGTTTCATGAGTCAGTTATCCCTCGGTTGGTTATCTCTTCCAATCATATGGAGGGTTCGTTTATGCGTCCTGCATGAAAAACTTATACAAAGTTATCATTTGCTACCATATTCAACATGATCCGTGCTTTTGTTCAATGGAAGTTAACTTGAGTCAGCCTTTCTGTGGTGTCTCTTGACTCATTTTTTAGTCGATCTTCCTTGTCTTGTCAGCATCTTTTTCTATCACATCATATATTTGATCCTTTTCTCGTGCTGGTTTGAGAAGGTCTCCATTGACTTCTTGTTGGCGGGTTTGTCTCTTATCGACTACGACATATCGCTCTGAGAGTAAACCTAGAGCCACACCCTGGCCCTATTTACATCATTGATAGGTGACCTTGTGCTCAGCATTTTATCATGAACATGGGTCTTCAACTGAGTGGTTTTCCTTGTGTTCGACTTTAGCTTACATTATCACACCTGCGATTCATGCAGTACCTTGATTTCCATTTGACCCTATCAGTGGATATCTCACCTCTTTGTCAGCTTTCATTATTGGTTGGTTCATAGGGTTTCTGTCATTCGCTAGCTTCATCTTATGCATGCCGGAAACGTACTTTGGGTTGGTTACTTCACTTTACTTCATCTGGTTCCTTCCAAATCTTGGCCTGTGGGTTACACTCACGCTGGACTGATGTGGGATGCCTTAATGCCTTCCTTATAGTAGATCTTTTCCCATCGACTCTGACTCATTTCTCTATGAATAAGGTCTAGAGTCCTTTTTTCAGTACCTTAGGGTTTGCAATCATCAGTGGCAGACTCTTCACTATCAGCAATGAGGATAAATCATTGCCTCCTAATTGATAGATTATTTCAAGTGTTCGACTTCAATTCATTCATTTTCACTTGCTACATTTTCCTGGGGCACTTTGACACTCATTATCATTATCAGTGGGTTGTCTTGCATTTGTTAATGGTATACATCAATGACCGGTAATCAAAATATTTCTCACATGGTCGACTTTAGCTCATTTATTTCCATTGTGTAGAATTTTGCAATGGTGATCAGTGAAGACCTCGGGTTTTCATCAGCATGTTTTGGTTCACTTTGATAGCTCCTTCAGTTTTCTGCCAGTGACACCATCCATCCTTATATGTTGAAGTTTCCTTACAACATCATCTTAAATGTTGGCTCCTGAGTTGCGTGTTGTACCATTTGTTCCACCACTTATGATTTGGTACTTGGAAATTAAATTGTGACTTTTTTGACAAGATATATATTGCATCATCATTGATCATTCTTCTATATGTTATACTTGGACCTGATTTTGACTTATACTTCCGGGCAGTGATCAGTTGATTCACTATGTACTTTACATTTTACCTATACTTGTATACATATTAGATCTGCTCTATACTTCATATGCGGACATGCTTTTCTTTCACTGAGCATGGGTATGCCTGCCTCAGACATGAGCTATCTTTCTGATCTCTCTGGTGAAGTCCTCTCTAGCCCCCGTAAGGTTCTTTCTATGCACATAATAGATTTCAGCCATCATGTACCCCTTATGACCTCATATAGTAGGGGGAATATGTTATAGCATCATTTATCACTAGCTTATACTTGATGACTTATACATTGGCCTTGGGCAACCCTTCCTTTCAGAATTTGATATATTTCTCAAAAATAGTTTCTTAAAACCCATACGTGATTCTGCCAAGACTTTCCGCATATACACATGATTCCATACATAGAGAACCGTGTATTCCTTTTTAAAAATTAAAATATATATAGTTTCCCTATTTCGGAGGCGAGTTTTATGGTTGTTCCTGTAACTTAACTACCCCAGCCCGTGGCCTAACTATTCCCAACTGCAAAAACTAATTTGAGGGAGTATAAAATCCCCTCAAGGGAATGGCCTAAGGGAGGAAGAGAGAGAGAAATATAGATATTATACACTATTGGAGACCTATCCAAGTCTGATATATTCCCTGTGCCTCCTTCACTTCCCAAATATTTTTCAGGAAACCCTTGTTTCCTTGAGATGTTCACTCACCCTATGTGACATCCATTGTGCACTATTCTTGGAAGAAATCTTGAGAGGCTAGCGCTGGATGGATCCAGAGGACGGTATGCTCAAAGGCCGTGGTAGATTTCAAGTGATCTCTCCACGTTTGTTTACTGTACATTTCAGTAATAACAGAAGTGCCATCTTGTTCCTGATGTTTATGTGTCAATAATCTTTTATACATGTGTAATGATCTTAAATTGTTCATTTAATATTGTTTTTATGAGATTATGCGTTCTTTTCACTAACATGTAGAACATATATATGATGTAAAATTAGGATTTTGTGCTTGTTCTTTGCTATTTTATAGATTTCAGAGCACAAAGAGTTGCATGGGGTTTGCACCCCGCGGGATCTACTACAACCGAAGGATATCCGGGTAAGGTCTGCAACCTGTAGTTTCTAGTTTAATGCATAAAAGTTGGTTAAGTGAGTCCTTCTTGTAATGACATGCCCCTAATCTATGAAGGTTTATCAACCTAATAACTTTAGGGTAAAATTTCCTGAAACAGTTAGCTTGTGTTAGGGTAATTGATTATTAGAGTCCAAGAAAATGCAAGAATTGATTCAAAATTTTCTTAATCTATTTATATGTATATTGTGTACATTATTCTTTGAGATCATTCATTAATATATTGTTGAGTTTGGTTTCCAGTTTGTGTGTCTTATAGTTGTATCAGAGTGGGTAAAATGTTCTACTGAATGAGATAGGAAGTTAATTTTCTCCATTAAATAAGTGAGCCATTTTTTTTTGTGGCATTTTTTTGGCGCGATACTTCCTTCGCACCGAGGTTTCATGATTAGTAACTTATCGAACTTCAATTCCTGGGCTTGTGTAGAGATATTGGGCTTGAATAAAACATGAATATATATTTTGAATAGTTTAATCATCATGAAGAAATCCTACACACAGCAATCAGATTCGTAGTGAAGGAGCACCAATGTATTCAGAAGTTACAAAAGAGTTGGCATATGAAAATATTGAGAAAGAATGTGCAGAGGTGAAAGTGGCGATGGATTTTTTGAAGGGTTTCCTTGCTCATGTAAAGGAAGAGAGTTGGAGTCTTTACGTTCACAGATTGTAAAGAGGAGGCAGATGTTTCTTGCAATGAATAATTTTGACGATTGAGAGGAGATGCCACCACACAAGAAACTGAATTTGACGCTAGTGGAATGGAAAGTTGGTAACCTGGTGGAATGGACCATTGGTGAATTTTTCATAACAATGGATATTCACATCACACTTCAAGTTTTAAAATCAACTTGCATATTTAATTCTACAAATGTTGCTCAACCGACATACTTAATTAGAATTTATTGTTGGGACATAATAGTAGAAACCATTTACAATTTTTTTCCTCAAATATGGTTGTATGCACATCCATATTGTTTATTATATTGATATTATTGAGAAGCTTCGATATAAATAAGGAATAACACATGGGAAACTCTCATAATATTAAGGAAAATTTTGTTTCGCAATTGAAGGATTATCATTTTCAATACGCTTAGTTTCATATTTTCTGTATTTTTTACGATTTAAACATTTTCCTCTAAGCCTCGATTGGATTGGGAAAGAATGTTGTGAGATATGAATACTTGTAACATCACTTCACCTCCAAGACTATCCTACTACTGCAGATGAATATTGTACACAAGAAGGTAACCATCATCTATCCAAAATGGGAAGCGCGTGTGTAAGTCTCTTATAATTATCTAATATATAAATGAGGTCTGCATGGGCTCTAATTGTTTCATGTTGTCCAACACATGTCCGAGCCTTTCAAATTTTTTGGGCAGACTTTGTAGAAAATAAGTTTTCGAAAAATGCAATTTATGCCATTTTCAAAACCCAAGGAAAAGCTTAAGAAGAGGGAAAATGTTGTTCATTAGAATACCAATATGGGGCGCTGAAGGAGTTGTCAGAACCTAGAAGTAAGCCTTATTATGGAGTACTGCAGATTGCATTCTTGAATATTGCATTCATTTCCGATTCTTGTTGGGTCCATGCAATGGAAATGTTGGGGGAATGCGAGCTAGCATAGGAGATCAAGTTTTCGATGGTAAAAAAACTAGAAATATCGTTGGTGGAGAAAATATTTCATGACGCTCTAGGTAAAATTGTCGATAGTTCTTCGTAATTTGATGCCTTTGATGTCATGGTTAGAATGCACTGATATTTAAGAAGTAGGCTTGATTTGTTTGATGACCATTGATTAAGTTATAAAATATATATATATATATAATCAAGCAAATAAAAGGCGTTGCGGATAGAAAGGGTCATTTGGTATTTTAAAGATAACAAGGTCACAAGTTAAAATCAGTATGTTTGGTAATTTGCGTTTTACAAAACAAAAGGAAAGATATTTTTGTAGCTTGTGACATTTTGGTTGGGAAAGAAGACAAGAACATGATTTCGTTTTCCATTGGTCGATTCTGTAGCAATTCCACTTTTACCTAAATATAGCAATAATTGACGAATTAGCAACTCAAGATTCATTTTTCATTGTATAGAGCAAAGATAAAATTCCCTAGTTGTGCAAGTTGTAGCTATATAGCATTATTCACTTTTTTATTCTTCAATTTTCATTGTAAATGGGTGCATTCTCAGTGGTAGCCGACACCCCTTTTTCTCAGTTGATTACAAGTTTATTTTGATACTTCACTGGAGAAAATGGCCAAACTAAATGATTTTCTATAGTTATTAAGAAATCTAATTCTATCCACTGTTAATAGTGTTCTCAAATCACCAAAGAAAACACACTCTGTGACATCCAATCATGTTTTCAAAATGCTAAAAGAAAATTTGATTTCTTGGAGCTAGAATCACAGTTACAGTGAGATGAAATCCAAAAGAAAACTTATGATTCTAAACTAGTGTTTGCTCGAAACAAAAATTTGTTTCAGCTTGATAATTAGTCATAGAATTAATAGAGTAATGAAATGATTTCACGAGAAAATTTGGAGGCAGCTGAAAGTGCTCATAAGAAGCATGTCATTCCCAAAATTGTTATAAGACCGTGGGAAGAGATTCCAGAAAGAAGAGTACTTTAAGAGAGAAGCTAAATTTTTCATGGATACTTCTTGGGAATGGTCAAAAGTAGCCAAGAATATATATAGGTCATATTGAAGAATTTTTTCAAGTGTGTTAATGAAAATTTCAGTGATGGAAAATACTTCTCACCCTGTATTCGACAAGGGGGTAATTGTTGATGGTATGCTACAAGTTCGAGTTTGAGATGTCAAACGAGATGTCAAGCAAGCCTGAGTCAGAGATCCACAACATGTACCAATTAGAGCCAGAGTTTGAGACTTTAATTGATTTATTTGTTTGTAAATGATCACTTCCAGATTCGAAATTATTTAAGGAACTTCTGCGATAGTTCTAGAGTTTGTGGTCACGATAAAACCACATTTTTTTTTCTAAGAACTAATATGAAGGTTCCAGAGTTGGTGTTGGTTGAGACCTTGAGTTCTTCCATTTTTAGTTTTTTGTCATCCTTAAAAACCATTTCCGAGAGACATTCATCTCTTGGTTGAGATGCATTTTTTTCATTTTGAGCTCTCATTCTTGGAGTTTGGCATATCCCTTCGGATTAAGGGGGAAATGTTAGACAACTAATCCTCGGGTTATTTAAACCCAAGAACTAATTAAATGGTTTATTTTTGTATTTATATGCACACTGTATACATCATTCCTTGAGATCATTCATTAATATATTGTTGATTTTGGTTTCTAGTTTGTCTTTCTTACACAATAAACACTGTTCAAAATAAACATGAAAAATGGGAAAAAAAAAACCCTGCTTAGGTGCAGACTAATAGTTGTTGGCCCTAATCATAGTTCATGCAAGGACATGAGCGTGGTATTTAAAATCTCCATAAAGTAATTAGGGACAACCTTAACATGAATGAAAAATAGCTACTAAAATGAATAATTTTTATTTTTATTTTTGGCTCATGCTTCACATTTGAAAAGAGGATTTTCTAAGAGATCGAAGGTGCCCACGTCCAAAACCCTTTGCTCTAAATTAATTTTTAATACATTTTACTATATGAGCTTATTATAGTGACAATGGTTATTCATTCACATTCTTTCTCTAATATCGTGTGCTCTCTTGTTCCATGTGTTCTATTACATCTTATTTTCTTTTGCATTTCCATCTCACCAAAACTCATTTTTGGTTGAAACAAAATGTGTCACACCATTAACTTGGCTTTGCAGAACTGCTATAATGAAACCTGTGAATTAACTTCTACATGTGAATCAAATTCTATTTTATATATTGTAATCAGTGAAATAGTGTACACTTCATATAAATATATAATCTATGATAATTCTCTAAAAATTATGAATTTGATGCCACGGAAAATAATTGACTTCAGTAATTTTGATAAATTCAAATGTAATATACTTCACACTCATGTAAATATATAATGGTATATCTACTCTACCTTTAGAGTCTCGAAATATTTTTTTTTATTTCTAGATTTTTTAAATATTTTGAATCTAACACCATGTTAAATAATTGACTTCACTACTGTCACTAAAGTATGAAAATTCAAATGTATTATAGTTCACACATTCATATAAATATATATACCCTACTTGTAAATTTTGGAATTTTGAATCTAACACAATGTTAGACAATTCACTTCACTCTTGTTTTTATTCAAATTTTCAAATACCTAGACACTCTACAATCTAAATATATATTCTATTCGTAAAGTCTCAGAATATTTTTAATTTATTTATAGAATTTGTAAATATTGTGAATCTAATCCACGTTAAATAATTGATTTCACTATTATTAGTAATCTCAGATATGCATATTCCATTGTAGTACATGGCACACATTCATATAAATATATACTCTTTTTTGCAAGAGAAAAAAACATCATACTTTCATTAATAATAAATTTAGATACATATATCTATGAATTCCAATAACAAGCTTCAGATGGCAGATTCTAGATTATTCAAAAATAAAATCTTGAAGAGTCAACTAGTAACTGAGAAGATCTAACATGATTGTCTTTCGCTATTAATGAGCTTTCACCATACCAAAAATAGATCAACTTTAGAGCAAAATTTTCCTCAAAAGAAGTGAAAGGTATCAAAGAAGCATATCTAGTTGAAAGAGTGGAATTGTTGAGAGTAGCGCCAAGAGTGGAATTGTTGAGAGTAGCACCAAAAGGATTCAAAAATTGAAAACTCCTGAACTAAATATAAGGTTGTTGTTATATTCAAAGTAGAACATTTTTATTGGCGCTTGGGAATAACCCTTCTTAGACATGAGATCCACCACAAAATTATGTTCTATGAAAACATGATTGAAGGCCACTTTTTGAAAAGACCCTACTAGAGATATAATACATTGCAAACAAAAAGAGAGATCAGGCTGACATAAATATGAGCATTTTAGTATCCAATCCACCACAACTTTGGATACACCAAAAAAAACTAGCTCCTCTATGATGAGCCATTTAGCACAAAGGAGTGCTCCCCATAACGCAAGAAGCTCGACTTTGTTATTGGCTCCAAAATGACTACAACAATAGAAATGGTGGGAGAGACTAGGCTTAATAACTGGGGATACCCTAATACCACAAACCTTATGAGTCAAATCCCAATCGAAAAAAACTATAGGGTAATGTTCCTAGACCTCCTTAAGAAACATATGTCTCGACTGTTGTTTTAATACCACAGGGCCAACTTCCATAAAATAAGTTGATATCTTAATGAATAATGAAATCACCTCCAAAGGTGTGTTGTCAAAAATACTCCCATTTACGCTTCTCCAAATACCCCAAAAGATGTAGAAAGGAAGACTTTGAAATTATGTAAACTATTGAACCCACTGAGGTAAGCATTGATCAATAGATCTTCCGTACGAATTAGCTTGAATCTTGAGGATATGAAGAACCCCCTTCCATATCGACTATGGAGGGACAATTTATAAAAAGGTGTACCACATCATCTATATTTTCCTTGCAAAGTACGCACCAATGGGGACCCTAAAAACCTTTTTTGAGGAGATTATCTGATGTAATGATCTTGTTATGAACCACCAACCACATAAAACACTTCAACTTCATAATATTGTTCCATTTTCATGATTTGGAGAGCTAAGAGGCACTTCCAACCCTATTATAGTCCATGGCGATATAATTATAGATCTCTTTAACCATAATATGATCCTCTTCCATATTTCCAACCCATGCCAAATAATCTTCTTTATCTGAAAAAGCTACTCCAACATGAGATAATTGAAAAATATATTGGGATCATCTCATAGAAAAATGATCAAGTAAACTAATATTAGAAGCAGAGAGCCATAAGCATGAAGCAGAAAGATAATTATGGTCAAAACATATTTGTTTCATAACATAAAATCATTTAGAATGTAAGAGCTAAAACAAAGGGCCATAAAGAGATAATATTCCTGCAATCCCTTTTAATCCGTCCAAGCCCATCTTCATCTTGTCGCCCCTACCAAGTTGCAGTCTCATGTTTCCTATGAGCCAATGTTTGACTCTAATCATGCTACTCAAAATGTAGGAGGCTTTGTTACATTCCAAATCCCCCTCCCTAACCCAATCCTTAACCAATTTTTTTCAAAATATTTATCTTTAATTATTTTCTACCAAATGCCTCTTACCATAAGAGCACACAATAAATTATTGAATATAAGAGCTTTGAAAATATTCTCAGTATCCTTGATACCCCATCCACTATCCTTCTCATGTCGATCAAGATATTGTAATATGGTGAAATGAATTTTATTGCAGAGATGTGGCCTAATCCATAAGAACCTGAAAAGAATTGTTTCAATTCCTTTTAAAATGAATTTAGGAAAATAGTATAAGTGCATCCAATATAGATAAATGTTTTGAAGAACAGATTTGACCAAAATCAAACTCCCTCCCAAAGAGAGCCATTTGTTTGATCATAATTTTAATTTGCATTCAAATTCGTGAATCAATTGTTCCCAATCATTTATAACATAATTATTAGGTTTTCAAATAAGGCTTAAATACTTGAACCCTTCCTCCATGGGAGATTGTTTCACCTCAAACATGTTGGAAATATCCTTTATAATACCTCCTCCAGTGAATCTTAAACGAGTACTTATTTTTATTTGTTCATGTAAATGCATGTGGCTTCACTGAAACATGTAAGAATCTTATAAAAATCCCTCCATTAAATAGTAGAAACACTTCCAATGATACCACATCATCAACAAACATAAAATGTGAAATATATATGTTTTTAGAAAGCCTACAACCTTGTATAATACTAATAGATCGTGCCTCATTAATACCCCTACTCAGCCTATCTATAACCAAGAGGAAAAGGACGGGAGATAGTGCACATCCTTGTTTTAGGCCTCTTGAACCCTTAAATATTATC